>JABWIB010003627.1:6175-18473 GCA_016617825.1 Platyplectrum ornatum
GGAGGGTGCAGGGGTGTGAAGCGGGGTGGAGGGTGCAGGGGTGTGAAGCGGGGTGGAGGGTGCAGGGGTGTAAAGCGGGTGGAGTATGCAGCCATTAAATTTGCGCTGAATGTACCTGATACAGTTCAGTCACTGGATTTTATGTGCATTAATCTCAGTGAATGGGGCTATGCCCACGTGTAGGTAGTGGATATCCCCTTTAGTTTTGGCCTTTTTGGTTCTCTAAGGAAGATTCTAAATTGCAGCCTATCTTGCCGATAAAGCGTTTTAGTTGTCCAGCGTGTGTGTATGTTTTAGTCATGTTTTTGTGATTGAGGGTTTAACATTTTTGGACACCACACTCGTGACCTTGTCTTCTTTTATACCTGTGACTTACGATGGTTTCTCGTTTACCCTCTTAAGGGGATGGGTCTGGTCAATCACGTGTTCAGTGAGGAGAGTCTAAAGAAGCTGAATAGAAGCAATCTGGGAATCGGCCACACCAGATATTCCACATCTGGAAATTCAGCCCTAGAAAACTGCCAGCCGTTTGTGGTGGAGACTCTGCACGGAAAGATCGCGGTCGCACATAACGGAGAGCTCATCAATGCTGCTCGGCTCAAGCGCAAGGTAAACGTCGTCTGATGGGTTTCCCACCACACAATGCAATATTTTCCTGAGAAGGATAAATGCTTTTGATGGCCCCAATGGTGAGATAGGGGTAACACCTTATTCCCCTGCATGGAGCTTCTCCAGCATAGTGTCTATATTACAGAAGTACCATCAGATATTCTGCCCGTGTCTTTCTGAATGCTCAATTTATCATTTCTAGAAACTCGCTGAACACTGTTTTGATAAGGTCGGGTCCGGCTGTGATTATTTCCTTCTGAGAAATCAATCTGAACCCTGAACCTGTGCAAGCAAAGAGACAAACATTCCTCATTAGAACCCGAGGCACTGAGCGACACTGGCACATATCACACCATTATCTCTGAGATTTCATAAACATGTTGTGCAAATAATGTTTCTTGCAGCTTTTACACCTTTGATGGTTTTGAAGGTTCTTGTTCTCAACCTAAACCTGTTTAACCAAAGGAACCACTACATAGCTTTAAGATATGAATCGCAGCTATGTCAAAGGCTGTTTGATATTAAAGACTTATCTCAGGGTTGCAGACTTTTAGTTTCTCACTCTCGAGCGAAACCAAGGGCCGGCAGTATGGGGCTGCAGAGGGGGGTGTAACTTATGTAAATCATGCCCCAAATCCCTCCCCTTAAGTGTCACAAAACCTATATTTATTTGAATGAGTTGCTGTCCCATACATAGTAACTGTTCTGCCCATACATAGTAACGCTCTGGGCTGGCAGCAGCGATTTACATTAAATGACTGCCTCACCCCCAGGTCCCAGGAGATTTGCAGACTCTCCCGGGATAGAGAATTGCCTGAAATTCTGGAGTCTCATGGACATTCCGAGAGAATCGGCAACCCTGACTTACCTTTTCCTTACAAACTCTATTTAGAATAAAGATGTACTTAATGGGCCGTCCTACTTCCTGTTCTCTTTGATTGACCTTGCCTGACTTGTGACTTGCTACCCTTCATTGTAGATCTGCACAATGGGGTGTTCTAATTGGGGATAAGGAGGGGCAGACATGTGACTTGCATAAGATCTAATAGGTTGAGCATGGTTTGTTGTCTGCTTGTTACACATTACATATGGATCACTAACCATTAATGTGTCCTTGTCTAGTCATGTGGATGCTGTATCTCACATCTCATCTATACTTGCTATACTCTACTGAAAATCGCTCATGTCCAGACCTTATGTGTCTACATGAAGCATTCCCATATCTGAGCATGGTTTCATTTAATATTTTCATTGGTTTTAACATATTGTAGTATTGTATGTTTCGCAAATGTACATAAAGTCCCTTTTTATAGTGATTAACTGAGACTCCACAAATGGCTGTTAACACTACTCTGGCAATATTCATTAGGATTGACATGTTGCATAAAACACTTTATATTATTGAAGACATTCTCTATTTGCCTGCAGTGCTTTTATAGCCAGCTAGGAAAAATAAAAATATACCCTTCCATGCAACAAACATTTTCTGGATAGATATACAAAAATAATTTGTCACTGTCTGCTGGGGATATATGCCCCATCTTCATATTCCTCTTTATATCTATGTTATTGGTGCTAATCTGTACTTGTATTTGTGCAGTTGATGCGCCATGGTATCGGTCTGTCCACAAGTTCTGATAGCGAGCTGATCACGCAGCTCCTGGCCTTCACACCTCCACTAGAGACGGATCACACACCTGATTGGATAGCACGGTAAGGACGGGTTTCCATATTCTATGGGCAATGGTATATGCACAGATGGGAGTATAGATAAGTAAAGTGGAGGGGGGATTATTTCTTTGGGAGTAGTTCCATATTTATATATATATATATATATATATATATATATAATATAAAATCGTATGTTATGGTGCATAAAAAAAACTTGTACTATGGCCTTTTTGTTACAGTATAAAAAACTTAATGAATGAGACTCCAACATCCTATTCCTTGGTGATTATGCACAATGATGTTATCTATGCCGTGCGTGACCCCTATGGGAATCGGCCTCTTTGCATTGGACGACTTATCCCTGTGAACATTGAAGAACCAGGTACTGAATGGCACAATTAAACCTAATGCACAACCACTTCTATATTATGGCTCTCTGCTTCAGGCAATAGTGAGTGTCTATGTAGTGACCTTCTGTTCCTCTATTCCCACAGTTTAATCTAATCTCCTGCAGAGGACGCACATCTTGTCTGTAAATATGTCTTGGTGTACCAATAACAAAGTCCTCTATTTCTGCCTTGTTTGCATAACATTGTCGCCGTGACCATGAAAATAGGTTTTAGTCATGTCTTCCCATTGTCCACATGACTTATGGACTGTCCTTTCCCAATGTATAATGATGCAATCTCCATGTTTAGCTGATGCAGCAAGATGCACCCACCATAAGCCGCACGTTTATGTTGATATATGCTCTCTATTCATAGATGAAGTATTAGGTGCTGTTTGTTCTATGGTGGCTGAATCCTAGCAAAGGTCTCATACTGAGACTAAAAGCCTCTCCTTCATGATGATATGCTCACCCTTATGCGCACTGGGCAATTATTTTTTTTAATGTTGCCACATATTATACGTTTCTGGAATTAATAAAAAAAAATATATTTAAATTTGCCAATATTGGGGAGAATATGGACAAAAAGGAGGCATTATGTCTGTCAACTTTAACCTAAACGAAGGACAATGGTACCACTTCTCCACTATATGCTATATACTGACTAGATAAGAGCTACATTGTGTATTTAAAACTATACTGACAATTTTATTCTCTATTTTGTGCGAGACTCAGAATCCCCTTATTTATCCCAAGCTGCTTACACTGTTCTGTAGTATTAGCCTCCACCACTTCTGATGGGAGGCTATTCCACTTATCCACTACCCTTTCAGTGAAGTAATTCTTTCACATTTCCCCCGTACCTACCACCCTCCAGTTTATACACATGCCCTCGCGTTCCACTGCACCTTTCTCCTCCACCTGGTGACATCCCTTGATGTATGTGAAAGCTGCTATCACCCCTCTACCTTCCCTGCTCCAAGATCTACACATTTAGCTGCTGTATTCTTTCTGTATAGTGTTAATATCTTAGGGATAATCATTTCCTTTTTTTTTTTATAAGAGAAACGGTCTGAGACAGAGGGCTGGGTGGTCTCTTCTGAATCGTGCAGCTATTTGTCCATTGGTGCAGAGTAAGTACTGATGTTACCTATGTTCTGCAGACGGTTGACATAGAAATCTCCTCCTTTTGTGCCACTAAGAATCCATTAGAACAGTTTTATAACCTTCTTACACAAGACGTGTTGTCTCTCCTTATGCAAGCAGAGCTCCCCTGTCCATGTCGTGTTATATAATCTCTTCTGAAGCTGTACCAGTGTTGCTCACCAATCTCTCGCACATCCATAGGTACTATCGAGAGGTCCTTCCAGGAGAGATAGTGAAAATATCCCGGGATGGAGTACAGTCTCTGGACACGGTGCCCAGGCCTAGAGAGAGAGATCCGTCTGCATTTTGTATATTTGAATATGTTTATTTTGCACGCCCAGACTCCCTATTTGAAGGTATGACTTTTTTTCCCGCATGCTTATAAAGAAATTGTCTTCATTATACTAGAATCATTAACATGTATTATCCATTAGACTCCTAATAATGTAATATAATCATGCAATGTATTACTCCATTAGACTCATCATAATGTAATATAATCATGCAATGTATTACTCCATTAGACTCTTAATAATATAAACATGCGATGTAAAGCATTTGACTTCTTTTACAGGACAGATGGTATATTCTGTGAGACGGCGCTGTGGGCAGCAGCTGGCTATCGAAGCCCCAGTAGAGGCTGATCTGGTCAGCACTGTGCCAGAATCTGCAACCCCTGCTGCCCTGGGCTATGCCGAGAAGGTAATTCTCCGCCTTGAAGCATTTCTCTGCTCTTTGTTTCTATTCAGCCACGTGTGAGACTAACAGTGCACCATCTTCTTGCTTTCACAGTGCGGAATAAAATACGTAGAAGTACTCTGCAAAAACCGCTATGTAGGACGCACCTTTATCCAACCAAACATGAGGTTACGGCAACTCGGTGTAGCAAAGAAGTTTGGCGTTCTCTCTGACAACTTTGTTGGGAAAAGAGTAGTTCTGATAGATGATTCCATTGTGAGGGGAAACACCATCTCTCCAATCATTAAGCTGCTAAGAGATTCAGGAGCAAAAGAGGTGAGAGACTGCTGGAGCCTTATATGCGAGTTGTGTAATGAGTCGGAGGATGTGTGCTTGAATTGTAAATTAAAGTTAATGTGGCCACGTGTCTTGTTACAGGGTCACTATAATAAGGATGTACAATGATGCGTTTCTGTATCAGTAACTTCTTTTATTTTTTTAATTGGAGCATAACAAAATATACAGAGAATAAAGGCACATGAGACATACAAATGCCAGAAGTACAGTGTACAGGTATAGCAAACAGTACAGACATATAGTAAGTCATAGCATTCCACAGACACAGTACAATGTATAATATGTTACACTGAATGCACAGGTTACATTACAGAATAAGGTAGACCCTTTGTCTCAGAGCAAAGATCTCAATAAGGCCTTAAGAAAACCGACCAGCCTATCCCCATATCAATGGCACTTTTCTATGATTAATAGTGTATTTTATTCATTTCATGTCTCTTACTAGGTTCACATACGTGTGGCTTCCCCACCAATTAAATATCCCTGTTACATGGGCATTAATATTCCAACAAAAGAAGAACTTATTGCAAACAAGCCAGAATTCAGTGACCTAGCAGGTTATATTGGTAAGTAAATGACGACAAAGGTCTAGTTTATTTCAATGCTACGTCCTGGGTCTTTAAGACATTTCATACTTTTTATTTTTATTGTATTAGGTGCAGACAGTGTGGTGTACCTCTCTGTGGAAGGACTAACCTCTGCAGTGCGAGAAGGCATTAACTCTTTAAATGAACAGAAAAATGGGTTAAATGGCAAGAAGATGCCCATCTCCTCCATGGGTCATTGTACAGCGTGCCTCACAGGGGAGTACCCAGTGGACCTGGAATGGTGATTCCTATTGCGTGTGCTGGAAGGATCTGTCTCTGCCAACCATCATGGCTGTCGCGGGACTTTTTATTTATTTGTTTTAACTGATGGACAACTGCTACCCAAACATATTGCCTATACAACTCTGTTCTGAGACATGTACAGAAAATGTGTATTCTTGTACAGTACATCCTGTAAATGTCCATGATCCTCTTCATGTTGTGGATACATAGCTCATCTGTGTTGTATTTCTCTTCTTTTTCTCCTGTTTTTTTTTCTATGTGGTGCTTTTTAAAAAAAGCATACTGTACATAATCACATTGAGAGAGAGTCTGTCAAGGAATAAAGATGCCTTGTCTGGGGTTTGGGTTGATTTAGTGTATGCGCTGGTCTCGCTCTTTGGATGTGTTCTAATGAAAGTGAAGCCAGTGTGATGGTAAAAATAAGAATGTCTTTTCTTATTGGCATATATTTTGTATTTAGCAGAATAACAAAGTCAAATAAATTTGTTGGCATCTTGGGGAAAAAGAATGTCTGGCTGGAACTATCAAGGCCTAAATCCACTGTCATGACTAGAAATGGCTGTTTATTATACCTTCAAATGTGAACATTACTATACGTCTTGCAGTTTTATTAAAAAAAACTAAAGATTTTAATGGCTGAAATCTCTTCTATATACTAATAGTTTATGCACTACCTCCTATAGTATGGTATGAATGTAGAGTACAGTGAAAGCCGCATTGTGCATCAACTGACACTATGCTTATGTGATCAATTATGCTTTTTCTGTGGTCAGGCAGGTCTTTAACAATTCTTCAAATCATGAGCTGGGGCCATACACTATAAGATAAATCTTAAATCTGCTGATTGGATGGAAAAAGAACCACAGTATTTTTTTTTATATTTTTTTAAGGAATTGTAAGCCACCATACACTGTACAATAATTGCATTGTAAAATAAAATATGCAAAGTACCTGCAAAGTTTTTTAAGATTTTAAGATTGAGCAGACCTAAAGATCAAAAACAACCGTTTTTTAATATTGTCCAATCGTGTAAATAAAATTGTTCCTGTACACAGAATGATTTTTGAAAAAAATCGTAGTGTATTTTAAACAAATATTGTATACATTCAAATTAAGTATAAGCATGAACACATTCTTTGGCATCCCCCTCCAGAATGGAGCTGCTTTATTCATACTCCTGCTCTCTCCTCTGCCTTTCATTGGTGTGTAGTTAACACCTCTAAATTCTCAAATGGCTCTTATGTGGAGTGTCAACAGGAACATCATGGTTCAGGTGCTGGCATCTATCCTGTTGCTTACTTGTGGTTTAAGAAGATTCTTACTTGCTACCAGCTGCTTCCACCTTGCTTGGAGATGTACATGCTGGTGCCTGGCCACCAGTAATCACTATCTGTCTAATGCAATCCTTGTATTTAGGGGACTAGAGAGTAGTTAACATTCTAATAGTGAATGCTAGAATTGGGTTGCTATGGGGAATATCTCACTTCTACAATTATTTTGTAAATTTATAGATTTTATTAAAAATGGAAAATCTTAAGAATTTACAAATACATAAAATTATAGTTTAATAATTTATTCCTTGCTGCTAGTTCTAGGTAGATGCCTTATTGTGCAGGGGTGGGGTAATAGCAGGCTCTTACACATGTTGCCTGTAGTGCCTTGCTGTATTACCATCTAAATTGTATGGCCATAAACACTTTAAGGTCTATTACAAACCTTGGAGTTCAGATTGTGCATCCAAAAGTGAGTGGCCTAGGCCGTACTTGAGGAGTAGGTAATCTGTTGCACTGGTCTGGTAATAGTAGTGCACGCTCTTTAATGATGGTAAATGAGCCATCAGTCATTCATACTTGCTGGGAGCTGTTATGTCATAAGAGAGCTGGGGTCCATATATCTAATAGATATATACATTCAATAATAGAAAGTGATGCAGTTGTCACCCTACAGCTGTTATACTATATAACAACCCCGGCACATTGTCATGGATCCGGTGGTAAAGCATGCTATTTTACCTTTGACACAGCTTCTTGTGGTGCTTAAGTGTCCATTCTTAATTGTAGGGGACTCTCTTAAGCTCCCTATGAAAGAAGTGTCCAAAATCTGGTATGACTGTAAGAGATCTTTTTTTTTTTTTTTTTTTCAAAAGCATTTTTATTGAAATTTTCATCTCCAAAGTAGACAAAACATAAAAAACATGCACTTCAAATAACAAAAGACAACATAGGATGATATCGGAGACGAGTACATATCCACGGAACAGAAAGCAGATAACTGCTGTGTTATATGAATATCAAAGCCAAAATCAGAGTTTAACAGTTATTGAGGTAAGTTGGAAGTGATAGACATGAAGACGGAAGGTTCTGTTGACCAGGTAATGATATGACAGGAATATAATGGAGGGTGGCATTGGTGAGAGTTAAGCTGGAGGGGAACTATCCCAGGAATTAGCCAAATACTTTCAAGAGAGGGTCACTTTTTACGTCAATATTACCTCTGCTAAAAAAAAAGGTGGACATTTAGGTCTTGTACCCTTACAAAGGCCTGACTAATATGACTATTCAGGGGTTGTTACGTGGTCTGGCATCTGTAACGGAACCATTGTTCTCTAGTGTGATCACCAAATCCATTCTTGACCTGATCTGGTGTTATCAGTTGCTCTGAGGTATGGAAACATTTTGAACATGTAATGAATGCACTCATTTCCTATGCATAATGCTGGTAGTTAGCAGAGAAACAGAAACCATTAGAAGAGATCATCCATTGGTAACCGCAGAGACATTGAAGCCATTTTATGTACTGTTTTGTAACTTAGATGTTACCCAATGTGTACTGAGGACACATTATGAATAGTGTAGCTGGAGTACTATACTCACATGACAGACATACTTGGATGCTTTCTTTTCTAAAATGTGATCATTTGTAAGTGGAGTTTTATTAAGAACCACAAGGCCATCAATTATCTGTCCATGGAGTGATAACAGTCCACACACTGGGGGGGGAGGGTAATAACAGCTTTAGCAGCATTATTTGAATGCAGTAGAAGGAATTTCTTGCAATGTTTCATTGTGGAGTATGATAGCAACCAGAGGTCCGAGTGCTGGGAAACCTGCACGGCCAGTATTAACTTGGAGGTCTCGTGGACCCCCCCTCCACAAGTTATTTTAGAGCAATCCCACCAAATGTGGAGGAATGTCTGCATAGTGCGGGTAGTGTGGTCCATTTTTATTATTCTGAACATTATTATTAGTAGCATTTTGTTTGCACGGCTAGGAGCAAGAACATGGACCCACCTGGGGAACCACATCATGTAGGGACTAGGCACTACAACTGTATGAGCAAAAGGGAAGGAAAGGGGGAGATTCATGAAGTAATACATAATACAGGCATGTTGCTTCTATTTTAGTGTCGCTTTTACACCAGCCCAAAGGCTTGCTTACATGACAGGGGACAGTTCTGGGCCTAAAATTTACTTAACAGTGAGATTGGAAAAGTGGTGAGGTTGCCTATAGCAACCAATCAGATTTAAGTCTCATTTTACATGGAGAATGTGAGCTCTGCTATGGGTCCTGCTGTTTGTTCTTATATAACTTATCTGACACAATAAATTCTATTCACTGTACATGTGATTATACAATCACTGCTATATCATCCGTCTGTTATATATCCATATTATACAAAGCGCTGCTGCTGTTATACTGAAAAGGACATTTTGTGCTCTTCTTTCACAATAACCAAAGGTTGAGTGACCATAACTGTGAAGCAATACTTATTTACAATGAAATCCTTTGATCCCTGTTTGAGGCCTTTTCACATGTTTCATAGTATTAATCAATCAAGGCAAAATGACACCTAGGACTGGATCAGATCCTGTATGCTAAGCTTGCGTAAGAGGAATGACAGGAGTTCAGAATCCCAGACCTTGGTGCACACAGAAATGTACAGCGATTCGGTTACAATCCATAGTGTTTTGTAATTCAGTAACAAAGGACCAGAACCAGACGAGCATTTTATATATATATATATATATATATATATATATATATACACAATACACACACTAACCTTAGCATGGAACATCTGCGCCGGAGAGGAAGTTCTATAATGATTGATAGGCTCCCCTCCACCCAACTAGGCCTGTCAACTTCTCCCCTCTGCAAAAGCCTGTACCTGAGCCTGGGTATGTACTGAGTATGTCAGCAGAGGGATCTGTCTCCCCTCTTGCTGAAGCAGAGATCATCATTCTAGTGTTTGGTGCCAATGACGCCCTGGTTAGTAGCACCAATATACACTATACATTAGTGCCCAGCTTAAGACAATGCTGTAAGTAATCAATTTCTACAGCTGAATATTGAGGTGACTAGGTGTATTGTAAGACCTGTATGAACTGTTCTTATCAGCTTTAGGACAACATAGGGTTACATGTACACCACTGAGAACGTACCTCACCCTGGGCAATATTAGGCATTTTCAGAAGAACCACATTCCAAACAAAATACTTGTTACTTAAGAAATCATGCTGCGAGTTACTAGATCTGGAGAACAAAAAACAAAACAAAAGAACCCTAGATTCCCACACGGTTACTCTTGACAGTACAGTAAACACACTCACAAGGGACGTTAAAGAAGAAACGTGGCAATGTATTAGTTCAGAATAAAGTGTAAAGCTCATTGAGTCATGGCAGGATGGACTGGCATAGTCAGGTGATCAGGGTAATGTGCTGGACACTGGTGTACATATAGTAGACACACATTGTGTTAGGGCAGTGTAGTTTGCTGGCCATCAGTGACTGTACACAGGGCCATTAAACAAATGGCAGAATGCCTGCTTCACAGATACCATCTGGGAGAATATATAATCACTTACTGGTGTGTTTGATGTGTATATGTGGTATACAAACGGTGCTGTGTTTAGGGGTTACACAGTGTTAAGTTGCGCAGAACCAAAAACACTATTACCTGATATATAATTTTAATTCATGTAATATCAGTTATGACAACTATTGCTTACAGTTCTTAGGAGCTCCAGTTTTACTATCTCTAATACTATCAATTTCTGGGAAAGTTTGTACCGTGCTCCCCCGATAATAAGCCCTACCCTAATTTTTGTAAAACAGTCCAAACTAAGCCCTAGTGAATTCCCCAGCACTTGGGGCATGATGGGTATAAAAGCAGGACCGGGGGGCATGATGGGATAAAAGCAGGCCTGTTTATATAAATCTCTGTCAATGTTAATTAAAATAAGACCTACCCCGAAAATAAGCCCTATGCTGTATTTTTTGACCAAAAAAATAATAAGACAGTGTCTTATCGGGGAAACGCGGAACTTGGTGGTATCTCTTTCGAACCCTCTTCGACCCTCTCGGCTGTTGGTTGCATATGCATCTTCTTCTAGGAAGCCAGCGGTGGCATCCCTTGTGTTTTCTTGGTTCAGCTCTCATTCACAGCATGTGGGGCAGATAAGAAAACAGACAACCACGCTATGGTGTAGTACTGTAATTTTATCGGCACAGCGTAAATAGAACCATGTATACCAGGGTTGCCGACTGTTTCTCTCTCCGTCAAGTCCAGCCCATTATTATTTGTTTAAAAAAAAAAAAAAAATCTAGAGATAGGTATAATGTCAGTCAGTGTGTGACTACAGATGTAAATGTTAGTATAGGGCCAGGGTAGTGTTTGGTCTCTGTAATGCACTGCATATCAATGACTGTACATCCGGTTTGTATAGTGTCAGGGCATTTGTAGTCTGTGTAATGTGTTCGGTATAATTGTGACTGTATATTGGACACTGGGCGAGTGTTTTGTGAAACATGGTATTGTGTAATGTGCTGTACAAATACGTAGCTGGAACAGTGTCAGGACAGAGCAGAGTATCAATGACAATGTCTATTTCTGGAGTTACAACATATTTTTTTATTTCTTAACTACACAAATAGGTATGATCTACGACACACAAACTGTAGTTTAGTATTTGTTTCTTACACCGACATAATCAAAGCCTTAACTTTTGAATCTACCACTCAAACTCTTATAAAAACGCACCACATCATGCCACAGAAAGCTTCTGCTTAGTTGGTGGGAAAAATGAATGTTGGCCATGAGAGAAGTCAGAACACACAGCGCATTGCATCTTGCTGCATACCCACATATTGGGCCAGCATTGAAGTGGCTAGAGTGGACATGTAACCAGAGGAAGAACCGGATTCATCAGATCAGGCCATCTTTTTCTTTATCTTGTTGACTGCAAACTCCCCAGATCTCCAATTCTATAGAGAATCTGTGGGATGCCCCTGAAAAACAAGTTTGAGCCATGAAAGCTCATGTTGAAAGATCTAGATTCCACAAGACACCAGAGATCCAGAGTCCCACACCATGGCCAGCTCTGTGGGCCCAACTTGTGCCACCAAAACAAGGCAGTTAAGCTAGATACACACGGTAAGATAAATTGTATCCAATCAAAAGATTTTTCAAGAGTGGGTAAAACCATGTTGAATTGCAGGGGGGGGGTAAAATGAGTGTCAGTGTTTGCATGCAGGGAGAATACTTTATTATTACATGTTGCACACAGATACTGACCAGCGTTACTGTTACACTGTTATTACACTTGTGCTGGAAACATCAT
>JABWIB010003628.1:12312-29244 GCA_016617825.1 Platyplectrum ornatum
AGTAACGCTGGTCAGTATCTGTGTGCAACATGCAACAATAAAGTATTCTCCCTGCATGCAAACACTGACATTCATTTTACCTCCCCTGCAATTCAACATGGTTTCACCATACCCCCCCAACTGTCCCGATTTCAATATGACGCAGCGAGTTGCGGCATCAAAAAGGGGTGGGGCTTGGGTGGGGGTGGAGTTGGGCGGATGTGGGAGCTGGGCTTATGTGTCCCGCGGCCCGACCTTAAAAGTTGGGACGTATGGTTTTATCCAGGTGTAACTTTCCTCTCTTATTTCTGATTCCTTGTCTTTATATCTTGAGTATTGACATTTAAATTGAGTTAGAAGAAAAACTCATCATTAAGAAGACATAATAAACCATAATACACGCTCAATTCATTTAGTCCATTTGCCAGTTACATTAAACAGGGCACTATTTAAGTATACTTTGGAGTATCTGATGAAATATTGTTTATAAGCCTGTTGTATATGTACTGAAGAGGGTATGGTCCTTTGTCTAACAAAGTACTATGATCCATAGTACATCTGAATCAGGTTGCACATCTCTTTTCAAGATTCTGGGGCTGATTCAGCTGGCGGAGGTGCAATGTTTTGCCTATGTGCGCTTTGCGCCCGACTGCCTTTGTGACTGCGGCATATGGAAATGAAAGAGCCATAGAGGAAGGTAAAATCCTATGCACAATTACCTGCCTCATTAAGTGTAAAAATGTAAAAAAAAATAAAAAATAATAAAAGTATAATAATTATTATTATTATATTATTATTATTATTATTATATTTATTATTTTTTTAAATACAATTATTATTATTAATTTAACATATTTTTTTAACTCATAAAAGCATACGCTGCATGTAAACACTAGCAGAGGCTCCAGAAACAGCATCTGGAGCCTCTGCGCTATTAAGCTAAGCGCAGGGATGATGGGCATATGGCCTGCCCCTCTTCCTGCGCTATATTCAGAGCTGCGCTCTGGGACCTGGCGGCCGCACGATGCGGGCGCCAGAATCCCTGAATCAGGTACCCTGAAACTGCCAACCAGGAGCATATTCACCACACTCTACCCAGAATTTCTAGATCAAGATTTGGCTTTTCATACATAAGCAGGGGGTGGGGATTTGAGCTAGAAAGAATGTGGAAAGGGTTAAAGAGAACAAGGCGCAGGAGGGGGATCAAATGAGGACAGGAGGAAACTGCTGGAAAGTTCAATAAGTGGTGGAGATGGCCAAAGAGAACATGTAAGGCTTTAGGGAATGTGGAAAGGGGGACTGGAAGGACCAGGGAATGAGTATGGGAAGGGTAGTGGCTGGATGAAGATAATAAATAAGAGCGGCCATTACTAAAAAGGGGAGAAGTCAGTAAAATGAAATTCTGGATTGTCCATGGTGACTGCCATGTCACTGTTATGTCACTTCCGGTTCAAACATCAAGATAATGTACTTAGCACATCTAATGGACTCTGCTCTTCTGGCATACAGATCTTAGAAACTCTATAGTGTCACCTGGAAGAGGTGTAATACCCTTTTTCCACATCCACTCCCCCAGTGAGCTGGGTTCATACTTCACCAGAGCAATCATATTATTATGTTTTGTTATGGTGCCACAAAAAATCTATTGTGCTGACCTTCCAACATGACCCATTTCAGCAGCTACAAAATGGATCTGGATCCAGTCCAAGTATAATGTGGACTCATGTACGTGATGTTTAATGTGGAGCTTTATTATGTGCGGTCAGAGGTCGTCATGGTAAGTATAAGAACACCTGGCTTTGTGTAGGCGGCAATTCTCTTACATCTCATCGCATTGTCATACTCATACACTTTCATGTCAACCACATCCTTTCATTGATGGTACCCTCAACAAAATGTCATCTACAGAAACATCTAAACATGTCAAAATATAACTTGTGTTTTAGGAAAATATTATGCTTAATGTGAAACAAAAATGAAAGAAAACCTAGTTTAGATATCCATGGTAAATTAATAAAGAACCTGATCAGAACTATGGCTTGGGGTTGCCATACTATATTAAGCGTTCAAGAACTAAAACTCTACTTCTAAACTGAAAAACTGTTTTAAAGGATGAATTTACATGGACTCATCTCTATTATTTTAGCTAGCCACGCACTATAAAATGTTCCTGGCTTTCTACGTAACACTCTGAGCTGAAGACATTGTACTGTATATTGGCCAATGGTGCCCAATAATTGACTTAATCTTCCTACTGTACTGCACCATATTAATAGGATTGTTCAGTTGAATGTAACAAGTCAACACTAAAGGTGGCCATCCACGATCCAATTTTTACCCAAAACCCACAATTGTCATGGATTTTGGAAAAAAATCTTGCCATGTATGGCCACATAAAAAAAGCGTCGATAAAACACTGAAAAATGTCAACAAACGACACTGTTGATCAATTGGATTTTCCAATTGATCAACGATTTTTATTTGTTTGTTAAAAAAAATAATAAAAAAAGCGGTGCCCAGCTTCTTCTTCCAAAGCTCCAGCGCTTGACTGCATAATGCATATACAGCGCCCTCTCCGTACAAGACTTAGACGACGGCGCATTGGAAGAAGGAGCTGGGCCCCGCTCCGGTGCCCAGTGAAGACAGCTGTAAACAGCTGTAAGTATGCTTTCTATTTTTTTTTACAAGTTTTTAAACAAAAAATTCTTATGTCATTCTTATGGACACCATAAGAATGACATAGTTCTCGTGGATGGCCAGCTTTACGGTACTCTGTTGTGTGGACAGATCTATAATAATGTACTGAACATAGCTATCCTCCAGTATATAGGAGAGATAATAGTAATATACTGTAGTTACGCCTTGTTAACAACAATGAACCAGATTCACACTTGAAAATAAGAGAGGAAAGTTACATCTGGGTAAAACAAGACATTTTCGGGGGAAACAATTTACCGTTATTCTTTGCATGTAGAGAGAAACATCATCTTTCACCTCTAATGCTGTTTCCAACAGATGACATTTACCTCCCCTGCAATTCATCATGGTATTACCCAGGTGGAACTTTCTTCTTTTATTTTCAAGTCTGGATCTGCTCCAATGTTTCAATATTGTTTTGGTGTTGAGTTGGTTTTACTGGTTTATTTGCTATATAAGTTCTTTCATGTCTTATAAAGTAGCCGAGTTTTTTATGCTTTCTGCCTTGGAAAGAGTCATAACTTATTTCTATAGAAAATGTACTAAAAAAAACTTACCCTTCAAAAACACTTACCCTTCAAAATCACAATATAAAATATTTGCCATAGCCCCACTGCATATGACAAATACTTTTTAAATTGTGACATTTTATAAATGTAACCACACATACATCTGAAACCGAGAGCTTGAATCTGATGGACAGATGAAGCAAAAAGGCAGAGATGGTCCTGGGATTTGTGGGTCCCTTTGCAAAAATATAGAAGGGCCCCCCTGTCACCAGTAATCACCCCTCCCTCTCCAGTACGATCAGGGACAATTGAGTTAGAGGGCCGGTTGATTACCAGTGAGGGGCCTTCAAAAACAGTCGGCTCTGTTGTGGAGTTGGCAGTGTTAGGCCCCATGAGTCTCGGGCCCTAGGTGGTAGCCTATCTGGCCTATGCATAGGGCTGCCTATGTCTATGGTCAACATCCCCACTTTGCGATCTCCCTTTTTAGGCCGTGGTCATTAACAAATACATTTTCAACATTATTTAACTTTGTCATGTTCCTTTCAACTTTTTTTATTAAGCATCATGACTTATGCAGGATACTCATTGATGAGCAGATGCCTTTCAATATTCAATATTTTTGTTTACGATCCAAAGTCCTGATTAGCTGCAGGATGTCACTGTAAACCTTGCAGTCAAGTTTTCTGAGGATTTTCAATGCTACTCAAAAATACTACCCATAAACCTTTGCTGCAGTGGTATTGCATGCTCGCCCACAAGGTGGCACTATGAAGAAGTATAAATGGGAATTATTCCTCTGACGTATATGCTAACGTTTTCTCCAGACATTAGTACATTGAAGATCTTTTATAATAAGGAGGACCACAGCCTGTTTCTGCAGCGTCATATTTCAGTCCATACTGAAAGATTGTGGTGCCATAAGACCCCGTGTACCCTGCTTGAAGCCATGGCAGCTCACTGGAATGTAACTGATAACAAAGCAATTGACATAGATCAGTGTACAGGCAATTCATGGTGATATCATGGTGCATTTGTTTAACAACACTTACTGTTCATCTGTCATCACTCTAATTATCTAATTAGATGCTTGATTAAACACGCAGAATTTCTTTGGTACTTGGTATTACTTCTTTAACTCATATGGAGCCATAAATATAAACATGCATTGTCCATCCATCTGGTTAAAGCCCATTTTAATTGCACGCATTATTTATTGGTGAAAAAGAAAAAGATAGACACAATCATCACACACTTCCAGTTATTTAAAGCAGTTGTTATGTAAGTTCTAGATAAACACTGACATTCATCTTCCTGCGATGGTCCAGAGTTTCTGACGGCCACAGAGAGCGATGCTTTGGGTTTGGGTTCAATATCCACAGCCTCTGTTCTTTCGGCTCAGTGAAATTTTTGGGCCATTCATAAAAATCTGGCATACTCTTGTTTTACTATGATTTATTTGATAAAAAGCATAGTGGCTGTATACTACTACTACTACTATGCACAGCCATTGATAGTAAATAATGTGAATGAGTTTCCTAATGCTGGATTTTTCAGTCAATGGCCGTGTAGTAGGGGCATGAGGGAAACCCGCAGATCGATCTAGATGTATTAAAAGTAACACCTGGTATATAAACCAAATCGCACATTGATAACTTCCTAGGGACTAAACCAGATTTGGAGAGTAAGGGTTAAACAGAGACGCACAATGTGACAAAACAACTGTTCCTTTATGTTCCATACCTTTGCATACAGGGAAAAGTTTTTGCTTTTGCACATAATAGTGCATAACTTTATGTTTAACCTCTTAATTAAAATTGAATTAGAAAATTTCACCTCACATATCAACTTTGGTTTGTTTTCTTTAAATGCCCCCAGCCCCCTACATTGTATCATGATTTTGGCAAGATGTCCACTTTAAGATTTCCCCAATAGACAGGAAGCACAAGAGGGCACAAGAGAGAGATGTAAGTAGAGGGGTAGAGGGGTAAAGGCAGAGAGGAAAGAAGAGGGAAAGCAGGAGGAAAAGGGAAGTAAAGGGTGGAGAGAGGATTAGAGGGAGGGAAAGAAAGGAGAGAGAGAGAGAGAGAGAGAGAGAGAGAGAGAGAGAGAGAGAAGGGGGAAGGAAGGAAATGGAAAAAAGCAGAGAGAGGGGAATTAGAGAGAGGAGGGGCATAGGGTAAGAAAGGGAGAAAGAGGGAGAGTGGGTGGATGGAAGGAAGGAAAGGGAGAGAGAGGGGGACAGGGATGGAAAGCAAGAAAGAGGAGGGGGGGAGAGGGAAGGAAAGAGGGGGAGAGATGGGGACAGCGATGGAAAGGGGGAGAGAGGGTTAGAGGGAAGTATAGAAAGGAGGGAAAGAGGGAGTAGAGAGAAAGGGAGAAGGAAGGAAAAGGAAAAAGGACAGATAGGGGATATTGTAGAGGGGGGGATAGGGAAGGAAAAGGAGAAAGAGGGAGAATGCGGTGGATAGATGGAAGGAAAAGTGGGAGTTGAAGAGAGAGGAGGACAGGAAGAAAGAGGAGGGGTGATAGGGGACAGGGATGGAAACAGAGAAGGAGGGAGAAAGGGGGAGAGGGAATGAAATGGAGAGAAATAATGGGAGATATATACAAAGGGAGTAAAGGCACATGAGGGAGAGGTAGAGAGAAATAGATATGTCTTATAAGCTTCTTCCTTGGAATTCACCTGTGTGCACCTTTACCTTTTACAATAACCTTATGTGATGTTTTGTGCAGTAGGTGAAGTATCAGAACCATTTGCCACCTTGTCTGATCCAGCATTGGATTTGTCTGGAGAGTCCGGGCTTCTTTCTTGTTTTTCACCTTAGCAATTCTTGAAAGCAAGTCAAGGATATGTCCACCTCGGGAGAGTGGTTATATAACTATAATTGATTCTTAGCAGTAATAAATTATAATGCCTCTTTAATAACACTGTAGACTTGAAAGCTTTTCATGCACAAATTAAAAGTGTAAAAAAAAACAACTTGTGTTCTGCCTGGTTACCTCTGTGTATCAGTGAAAAGATAATTACTTCTCAAGGAGAATGTTTTGCGTTTCCCTCTAAAGGAACAAAAAATAATCCCTTGACACTTCAGTTAAATACCCTCATATGGAGCAATTGTTAAGCAATTAGACATTTGGTCAGCGTTTGACAAACATCTCTTTTCTTGTGTTTTTTGTCTTTCTTTGACATGTAAATCTACAAGTAAACACTTTTCGCATGATTTGCAAATGGTGGTAAATGATCTGGATGTTTATTTTCAAGTTTCTTACAAATTGCCAATAAGGTTTCACATTGATTCAAAGTTAAGTGGTTACTGCCATAGATTTTAACTCGGCAATCAATCTAAGAGTCTCGCAGTACAGCCATTCTATCCCTTCAATTAATGATGCTGCAAACTTACCCATTGACGCCAGGTAATAATAAGATACACAAACTCCCCAAGGAGTCGTTTGGGATGTCTAAATTAAAATTTACTGTAGGCTGTTATAAAACCACCATTAATAAGAAGGTCAACAGATTATAACTTAGAATAAAACTGCAAATAGCTCTACTAATATCTATGTAGTCTAAATATTCCACTATTAAATAATTTTTACGTGGTAGTAAAACATGTGGAGCTAAAGGACAAGAGTGTCTTTAATCACATTGCCATCAAACAGTAAATCCCTTATTAATGAAGGATCCGACCTGAATTATCTTAAAAAATATTTATTGAAATAAACAGTAGAAATAATCGTATATATATATATATATATATATATATATATATATATATATATATATAATATAGATAGATAAATAGATAGATAGATAGATAGATAGATAGATAGATAGATAGATCATTTTTTTTTTCTCTGTATTCTCGTCCATGTGCTCTATGCTAGTGACAGAGGTAATCTGCTATATCAGAATTAGAAACTGGGCCTTTCATTGCAGCGGCATCCATGTTTCCCTGTGATTCCAGCTTAGGGCTGGAGCCCTATACATTATTTTCTATCTATTCCCTATAGATTACTATTATAACTCTGCTTTACAGATATAAAGGACAGGATAACAGGGCTGATCCAGAGCTACATGTACACAGATGTGAGCCTGGTAAACAAGTGGAGGCGCAAGGAAAAAAATGGACTTTAATATGATCAACAAACAGACAGATGGTCGCTTGCGCCTCCGACTGAAGAAGAACATATTTAAATGAGAGAAGGGACGTTTCTTTAAACCTAAAATATATCTCCAGAATACCCTAATATCTCATGTAAGACATTTCTCTTGTGCACTAATCATCTTATATTATTGCAATTCTGTAATTATTGGCCACATGTAATATAAAATAACCCCCTGCTGTCTATATTGCATGTTGCATCTATTCTTATTTTCATTGCAAAATGTTTTTCTAGAGCTGGTGCATTGCATAGCATTGTCTGTAATTTATAGAATCAAGTACATATGAATAGTATTTTTGCTCACCTACAAATCTATCAGCAAGACTGAACCCATATAGCTATCTGTACTCATCTCAATATATATCCTTGCTCATTCTCTGAGATCTTCACAGGATCTGTCACTCTCTTTCACACTAAATAAATAATTTTTTTTCCCAATTACAGGACTTCTCCTGGGCTGCACCCACTTTCTGGAATGACCTATACTCTATTCTCCAAACTTTTCTTAAATTCCTTAACCTACTTCTTAACCTTTGGCTACCCTATTTACAACCACTTTATTATCCAACGTTTCTGTATATTAAATAACTTACATTTAATTTCTATACACAATTGAGCCTCCGTTTTGCTGCTGACACTATTGTGACTAAAAGCTAGATCATTCAAAACACTGAGAACTGGCTGGTTTATTATGTGATACATAGCACTACAGTACTGTATGTATCCCAATATGTATCAAACCCCAATGCAGTGCAACCCCTTTTACGTTCTATAATGACTGTTAGAAAGTCTATATAGTACGATGGTGCTGTATAAAAACTCACCCCTGGCTCATGAATAGAGGGGCTGAGGATAGCAGTACAGAGTGCAGGTATGGTCTCTGCACAATATAATATAAGTGAATAAAAATATAAGATTATGGGGCAACATTGGGGAGATGATGAGAAAGGAGACCACACAGGAAGAGATCAAGGGGAGGTGGACAGCACAGGTAGAGATCATGAGAGGGGTACAACACAGGAGGAGATTATGGGGAGGGGGCAACACAGGAGGAGATTATTGGGAGGGGAAAAACACAGGAGGATATTTTGGGGGGTTGGCAACACAGGATGAAATTATTGGGAGGGGAACAACACAGGAGGAGATGATGGGGAAGGGGACAATACAGGAGAAGAACATGAGGAGGAAAACAAAACATAAGGAGATGATGGGGAGGAGGACAACACAGGATGAGATTATCGGGAGGGGAACAACACAGGATGAGATTATCAGGAGGGGAACAACACAGGATGAGATTATCGGGAGGGGAACAACACAGGAGGAGATGATGGGGAGGAGGACAACACAGGATGAGATGATGGGGAGCTGATGAGCAGAAAAAGGGACGATGAAGATAGAAAACTGACATAGGGGAGATGATGAAACTTGGGATATTATAAATATAGAGGGGGAGATGATAATAATAGTATGGGGATGGTAAAATAATCTAGTTATTACGCAATTTTGACTCAAGTACTTTACCTCGAACTTAAAACTTTTGGGAACCACTGAAATACACCATAAGCTTTGCTAATTTGTAGGATAACATAGCTCATGAATATGTTTTATTGCCTCCATATATACTTTGTGTGAATATACTGGGATACAGTACTTATGACAAAGGCTCATGAATCCTTATGTTGTAGGCAACGCAGGTTACTGATTGTATTAATCACTGTATTGTCAGCAACAGTATTACCCACCATACACCGAAGAATACCGTGTTTGCTGTTTCTTGACTTGTGCTTCACCTTCTAAAACAAACATAGCTCAAACCATAAACCTAAATTTAATCATTTACATGTAAACCTGTTTCCCCAGCAATTGTTTTAGAGCAAAAACATTTTCTCAGAAGAGGGTGGAGGTTTGTTAGATACCTCTGTTCTGTGTTATCGTATACAGTGCTGGTTGTGCGTAGGTGTAAGTAAAACCACATTGAAGGCACGGTGCGATAAAATTTTCCTATAAAGAAAAATAAAAGCAATGGCTAAACCAATAAATGGTATACTCGAAAAACTCATCTCCTGACAAATGACAAATATAACAAAAGGACCCTGCCACCTACTGCCAATGCCTTTTAAATTTAATTGAAGACAAACACACAGTACATTCTGAAATCTTGCAGCTGGGTAAGCAATTATGAAATATCCATTGATCCATTCTGGTTTATTAGTTGTGAGAGATTTCAGTTGATATGACAGTAGGAAGTCTCCAGTGGCAAACAATCAAATAATTTCCAGCCGAAAGTATATATAATCATTGTAATTTTTCTCTTGGAGATTTGTCACATGAACAGAACAGCTGGGGTCCTAGAAAACAGTTTAAATTGAAGGTTTCTCTGATGCATACAGTGCAGGAAACATATTTGTCCCAAAATGTTTTATGGAAAATGAGACAAGGGCACTGAGATATAAACAGCAGAGGAATTGTGCAGCAGCGGTTGGACATTTTTATCTGTGTGCAATAAAATAGATTGCTAACATATTAAATAGCATGTGGTGTTTTGGAAACATGGACAGAAAGACTTTTGATCCAGAATTTACCAACAGTTGTTCTTATTTAAACTGATCCACACGTTCAGACCTTTATATGATGGGGCTGATTCGCAATTGAGAGTAGCAGCAAAGACAGATGCAACCGTGGACATACAGATGTGGTTGATGGTCGAAACAGTCGTTCCTGGCATCCATACAGTGAACAGACTGCAATCAAAACAGAAGAGGAGTTGAATGAATGCAATCACTGAGAGAAGAACTGTCTGATGTCCAGCACAGACAGGTAGGATTTTCCCCAACATCAACAATTATCCTAATCCTTATCCTTCCATTACCTTAACCTGAACTGTCCCCTTCCTGAAGTCTAAACCTAACCTCTTCTCTGATCCCCTTCTATAGCCTAATCCTAACCCCCTTAACATCTGGACTGTGCTGCCAGTAGCTTTGCCCAACTTACTCACTCTGTGTGCGGAAATCGGCCAGGGACGGGATGCTGATTAACTGTCAATATTATATGCAAATATTCCAGATCTGAGAGGAAACAAATGACATCATCAAACCCTCATCACCCTCATCATCCTTAATAACACTATGGGGTATATTTACTAAGCAGGGAGATTGCAGTGAAATTCGAATTTGGGGAAGTTGCCNATGGCAACCAATCAGATTTGAGCTCTCAGTTTCATTTTACACTCTGGAGAATGTGAACTCAAATCTGATTGGTTGCCATGGGCAACTTCCCCAAATTCGAATTTCACTGCAATCTCCCTGCTTAGTAAATATACCCCTATGTGGTGGGTCTTCAGACATCAATCCTAAGCCAAAACAAATTCCTCACTGAATTTTAATTTGGCTGAGAGACCATCTCTCTCGTACCCACAGACTGGTCGTGTAGGCGGCCCTCCCTTACTTAAACTGCCTTACTTAAATCCACACCAGAAGTGTGGATAATACTATGTAAATACCCCTCCTCCTGCCTGTGTTCAAGCTGTACGCAGCATGCATCTTCCTGCCCACTTCAGGACCATGGACCTGGGCAGAAAACTATATGGTATCACCAGCATATCCTCACACTGGTAAATATCTGCTTTCTTACTGAAGAAAACTTGTGCGTTTAAGTTAAGGCAGAGTTCACGTAGGGGTCCAAAGCCCCACGCAATAGAAGGGAGTGACAGGGAAGTACACTACTCTCTCCCATATTGATGGACATGCAAAAACAAAAACTATGCGGACAGTTCACGAGATCCATTTTCTCCTTTAGCTCCAAATGCTAAGTGGTTCATTTACTATGGGTAATGCTGTGGTCTCCTCACCTAGGTACACTGATCACAGCATTTAAGAAAAATTACCTGACCGACGAGGTCCCAGGATGGTCTGCAGGATTACAGCAGACATTAATGTTCCTCAGCATCCTAGCACAATATACTGTATCAATCAGGACTCGAAGTGGGGGTGTATACAGGTGTACGCCATACCAGCACTTCTCCCAACGTTGTAATTGAAAAACTTCAAATCTCCATTGACTTCTATTATATTCAGTGTTTTCATACCTCCATTTCTAAATGGCCATACCACCACTTCGACCACTGGTATCAATGATGGTATTTATGTATTGCGCATACGCCAGACCCTGTGGAGCAGTGATGTCTGCAGTAATCCTTCAGAACCTCTATAAGATAAGTTTTTACATTTTTTTTTCACTTTTTATATGAAAACAGACTTTATCATATGAAATCAATGTTGTCATGGCTTGGTAAATAAAGCCCTAACTGTGCTTGTCCACATCTCAATGGCTGCTATGCAGTTGTAGAACTATTCCTTGCAGCAGGGGGTGCTGTGCTTTGGAATGGGATTGATGAAGTGCCTGGTGTCCATAACACAGGTGCTCACAAACAGCAACAATGGATAAAGGAGGCGAGGTCATGGAAAGAAATGTTGCACTGAATGATGTACTATAGGGTTCACAATGCAAAATTTTTCCATTGCGCTAAACAAAATTGATTCATTGGGGGGTCTAGATTGTCCCAATTGGCAATTTTCCCAGAGATTGCAAAAATAGAGATTGCTTCCAGAAACTAGACACCCGCACATACTGATAATGGTCGCAGACTGGGATCAACTAAAAATAATTTCAAAATATTAATTATAGAAAAAAATTCAGCAAAAAATGACAATAAAATAGTTTCACCAGTCTTCTGTGAAATTCTGTATGTGGATTTTAGGGCCTCTAATAGATTAAATGCAACAAATATTCAATCCGCTTAATTAATCTTTTTGGAAAGGAAATGATTCCAAATGGAATCACAGATGTTGAAAATGCAGAAGTAGATACAGTAGAGTACTATGTTTTCAATGAAATTCAGAACATGCATTATGCACGACTGGTTGACACTGTAGTGCAAGATAATGCTCGTGCTTGCTGGTAATTACATCGATAATTGATCCTCTTTGGAGTGGCTAGATGTGGAGACTAAAGGTTGGCTCTGCTGCATTACAATGACTTTTTCTGCCTACATTTATAAAAACATAATATTGTACCATGCAGAATGTAACAATGCACTTGACTTAGAGAATCCCATTATGGATGTGTGATGTCTCCACTCTATTGGCTTCCTGTCAAGATGGAATCATTTTTTTCTATACTCGCAAAGGTTAATTAATACAATGGAATCTCCATATAACTGGGAACAAGTAAAGTGCTGAAAGGAGAAAGCTTCTTCTGTGGTTTACATTTATTTATCACAGCAGCAGAAAGATAGAGAAATCAATAGCCTTTTAGCATTAGGGTTTATACAAAAAAGGCCCTATCCAGTATAGTAACATTGGACCAGATTCTGAATTTTGGAACTATTAACTTACTCACAACTTACGCAAGGGTGGCTGAAACCATGTTGAACTGCAGGGGAGGTTAGTTTTCTGGAAGCTATTAAAAAAATGATTGCATTATTTTTGTGTGAGTTAATATAGATGCTCTTGAAGTGATGTATTTCCCCGTGATGTTGTTTTTGTGTTCCTGACATTTATAATGACTCTCTGAGTAGGTGCAGAGGACTGTTCTAATCTAATTACCATAATGATGCAGCACGGCTGTCCTTCCAACTTTTGCTCTTGTATTTCCAGTGCTTACTCAGGCTGCCCTCCTACAGTGCAGGCACATCATTCCTTAGCACATGGTACGCCGAAAAAAAATAAACCTCAGAGTGGGCTTTATGCCATGCCAACAGATGGAGCTGAATGTATGGAGAGGCCGTCGCATACGGATGTAAGGATAATACAGCAATAGTCTGCTGTGTGGGAGACCGTGTTCCAAAGTGTCATTTGCTATAATCATACTTCTGGAAAAAAAGCAACCTTGCACCAAAGTCATTTCTGAGTCTTCTCCGAAGTTTTTAGGGATAATAATATAAAAAGCAAAAAAGCACTGAACCTATATATGACTAATACAATATTCTAAAAGGCATATTTAATCATTTACACATGTATGCTTAAACATTCCCTTATTCTGACAAATGTCTGAAATGGTATTTAAAGTACTAGGGCTTGGTATTATACCAGGACAACGGTATTTCTATGCATAGGAAATTTATGTTATTTTTAATACTTCTCTATATTTGCACACTGGCTTGTATTACCAAAGGAAATAAAAACATGTGGAAATAGTAAAACTCCCATACATACAGGAAACCACTCCCCCATACATACAGGACACCACTCCCCCATACATACAGGGGACCACTACACCCATACATACAGGAGACCACTCCCCCCCCATAAATACAGGAGAACACTCCCCCATACATACAGGAGACCACTCCCCACATACATACCGAAGACTACTCTCCATACATACAGGAGACCACTCCCCCCATACATACAGGACACCACTCCCCCATACATACAGGAAACCACTCCCCCATACATACAGGGGACCACTACACCCATACATACAGGAGACCACTCCCCCCCATAAATACAGGAGACCACTCCATCCATACATACAGGGGACCACTCCCCCATACATACAGGAAACCACTCCCCCATACATACATACAGGAGACCACTCCCCCATAAATACAGGAGACCACTCCCCCATACATACAGGAGACCAATCCCTCCCATACATACAGAAGACCACCCCCCCTCCCTTATACGGATGGGTATCTGCACAGGAGGCCCTACCTTATTCCTCCACCCGTTTTTTCGTAAAAGCAAGGCGTGTGGAGGTCTGGATAGTACATAAGGGATCATAGTAATATTTAAGGACTGAATTCACGTACACTCCTGCTGCTGCTACGTAAATTACGTACATTACACAATGTACATAGTGACTGCTGACATCTGTGCTCATTTTCCCAATGCAGACTGCAGAGAATGGTGCATTTCCGTTGTACAGCCCTATATATCTACCTAGTGTATTAATATGAAACATATTTGCCTGGACCTGTTTTTAGGGCAAGCACAGTTTGAAATATGCCACAATGTCAGTCTGCATGGCATGTCACCCTAACATAAACAATGGCGGAAACATTGTACAATGAAGTTTTTCCCCATATTTTGTTCTGTTTTCTCAGCAATGTTCTAAATTTTATCAGCTCAATAAAACCTGAAAATAAATATTGTGAGGTGATTTATTACATATGTCACGCGTTGTAGGCATGAATTATTTAGGACTCTTTATGGAATGTGCACTGTGCCAGCTTGCTCGCAGTGTGAAAAGATGAATAATAGTTTTGGTATTAAACAGCATGTTTGATGTCACAGTACAAAATCTGCTATTTAAAATACAAAAGTTAAAATGTCATTCTCATTAGAACACTTTGTTACAAATTCTGCCTTGATAATATATTTCTGGTTTCTCCCGCGAACAATCGCGCACAAATCGCTTTACGGAACAAGCTTTAATGTCACAGCAAGTATTGTAAAAATACACAACAAAGACACAAGCTAAATTGTTTCGAAAGTTTAGTTAAACTCACCAGTTGCTGAAACAAAATGAATGTGAGTTGTGTTTTTGTTTGGGGGTTTCTGGAATACGTCACCATAGGTCATTGTCAAAATTCAAGTGGATGAAATCATTACAGCAGGGTTGCCGAATTTTCTCCAGGGAGGAATCAAGACCCGGCAGCAAGGGCGATTTATGCAAATTGTGCTGAAGCCCTGTCCCCTTACTGACAAAACCCATACTGTGAATAGTCAGGATTGATGCCAGAAAGCCCCGCCTATTCATAGTATGGATTGGGGCTGAGACAGTGACTTACATTAAAATCACTGCCTCAGCCCAGGTCCCAGGAGATTTGTCGACCCAATACCGGGAAAGTCCCCAGGAAATTCCGGGAGAGTTGGCATCCCTGCATTACAGTATTACTGTACATAGTACATATATCATTAAGCTTCCCCTGTATAATAACCTGATGCAGATGTGCAAAGTTATCAAGAGATCAATTGGTTTGTTACGATACCAAGGTTGACAGGATAACTTTTTATATTAGGGACCAATCAAAAATCAGAAATACAGACGTCATGACTACTATGAGAGAGAGAATGGCTGTACTGAGTACAGGGGAACACTCAACCCTGCCCCTTTGTTGGTCTTTAGTCTGGTTGGGTTAGCTATCATGGATTGACATGCACAGATTATGGGGACAATTGGAAGGTTTTTGCCCTCCACCTTCTCCATTCTCACCATCCCCTCTGAATTAATGTCTGAATTGTCATGTATACTGAATAATTCATGCCACTCACTTGTACTGTCAAATCCAAGTGGGACCTCAACTCTATCATACAACCTAAACGAGTAGTCTGTACTGCCAATTACTACTAGTCTTCGTAGAGTGCAGCTATCTCATCTCTGTTCGCTTGAGAGAGAGGAGCACAGGGACTATCATAGTATTAAAAGTTGCGAAGAATAAGAGCGAGAGGTGAGAGACGAGAGCTTTGAGCTCGTGGTTATCAGAGAAGCGTGGGTGGTTTGTTATTAAGTAAGTGTGCAGTTGGTACGGGGAGGTGGTAGAGGGAACTTGGAAAAATAAAAAGTAATTCATTGATATGATGTGAATAGCATTAGAAAAAGAGTCGGAAGTAAAGTGAAAATCAGATAAAATCAATGTTATTTTGCTTTGTTGTCTGGGGTAACAGAAAAGTGGTGTGCAGCCTGAAAGAGAGAAAGATCTTAAAAAAATCATGGCGAATCGTTGGCTTTCAGACTAGTTGTCTTGAGTAAAGAATTTGCATCTATTTCTTTCTAGTTCATTTACTTAATGATGTTCTTGATCTTACTTTCACATTGATGGGGAAAGACTATATTATCTCCACTAGTTCTAAAATCTGTCGGCAGCATTGTAGTTGTAAACAATACGTCACCTGAGAGTCGGACACTTTCTCAACTCTAGGAACTAATCCAGCAAGATGTTCAATTAATTACATTTTCTGGCTAAACAGGGAAAATTCCAATTTTCTTAATGGTTACAGCTATAATTAAAGTTCCTAATAGCTCTACTCATCAGGTCCCACACCGGAGGTGGCAAAGTTGCCACTAAAGAACACTGTTTCCAACCCTGCGAGGTGATATTTCTTCAGAAAGAGATGCACTGTCGCCATTAGATAATTTTGCTGTATGTATGTTTCCCTTGGATTTACTTTATATTTTACCAATTGGATTACAAGCGCTCCAACTCAGCCACTATTTAACTATTTATTGACTGTTAAATTAGTTAATTCTTGAGATACCTGAGTTGAACATCTCCATATGTTTAATTAATTATTTTTAATTAGTAAAAAAATTATTATTATTATTATTATTATTATTACACAGAATTAATAATATTGTAGTGAAAATTGTTGTTCCAACATTTTCCTGATTCAAATTCAAACTCTATAAATCAATTAAAACATCAGAAGAAGAGTATTTAATAAAGCTATATTTATATTTATGGTACTATTTGTTTGTGAATATTGTTTTTGAATAAAATTAACATTAACAATTTCGTTGTTCGTTTCCTTAAGTTTTGTCTGGTCCCTGTTAATCCACAGTTTTTAACTATACTCTCTGA
>JABWIB010003629.1:13638-25230 GCA_016617825.1 Platyplectrum ornatum
AGGACAAAAAACCAAAACCCAAATTAAACAAAAGCACAAAGGACAACAAATGAGACAAATACAAGCACACACCAATCAACTATCAATTTACCACAAACTCCTCTATAACCACTAAACCAGCAACCCTCTCTCCCTACCTCACAAGCTCCAAACACCTCTGAGGAAAACGCCCAGCCACAAGTGTATTTAATGATTCACAAATCAATATGATGGTCTGTCATTGGCTGCTGAGGAAGATTCATTACAGTACAAAGCCTTGTAATTCGTCAATGGGCATTTCAGTGTGTGAATTCGACATGACGAATTCTCCATTTTCGTCAGTGGAATTCGTCAACATATTCGTCAATTTACGCATATTTCGCCTGACGAATATGTGGTTTTTCGTCAGTAGTTTTCGTCAGCATTCGTCAGCGGATTTTTTCCGTCAACACAATTCGTCAGTTACTGAATACTATACCTCAGCTCTCATTGACGAATTTATGCCGCTGACGAACGCTGACGAAACAAATTCTCACAGAGGATTCGTCATTTACTGAATTCCCCCCCTGGCCTTCCATCTGTACTCACCTGGTTTTAATGAACTAACACCAACACAGCTGGTTACCATAGTAACTGATTGTTGGAAACTCAGGAACAGAGTTTTTTGTACCTGGTGGAATGGGTCATGTTGGATGGTGTGTTCTCCTCACATGGACGGCTATGCTCAGGGCCTCTCTTATCTTTTCCAATTCCTACAAATGGAAAATATTGTGGAATGTGGAACAGCACACAGAGAAAGAGCGTGCCCATAATCCATGCCCACTTCTTGCCACATGCCAGCAGGGCCAGTGCTAGGTCTTCAGTACATCACGAGTGATCTTGTGACTTTACACCGAGGAGGGTGGTAGGGATGTGGAAATATTGCCACTTGCCCTCCTCATCTTTAGTCATTCTGTTTTTGTTACTAATTTTTTTTTTCCGCCGCCACCTAAAGCCACCTAATGGGCGCACCGGCCCTGCATCCCAGCTTCCTTTAAACATCTGGATGCATCACAGTGTGTTCAGATCAGGTAGCTAGGACAGATGAGAGCTCAAGGGCTGTCCCCCGTCTGCTCTCTCTCCTTTGTTCTCATATTGTGTGCTTGCAAGTCGCACTGGTTTTGCATTTGCACTAGGTTACCATCCATCGCCATAGCAACCTGATGCAGGCTCTTCATACACTTTCCTTTACTGACATGTATTTCAGGCTTCACTTCACGCTCCTCTCCTTCCAGACTCTGGCTGAGGAATACATACCCACTAATTGTGTCAAATATAGCTCTGCTCTAAAAACTCTACGCTCCACCGGCAGATGAGCATTTAACATTGTAAGTTTTATGAATATTATTTATTTTATTTTTTTTTTTTATTTGTTTTATAAATTCTCAATAGCTGTAGAAATCTGTCACCTTTTCAGCCAGGGTTAGGAATGAAGAAGCACAAGCCATCTAGATCACAGCAAACAAAGCTCTAAAAATGATGATAATAAATACATTTACAATAATATTTATAGAGCAAAATAAGGTTTCTAAAATACTGCCATGTCGCCGTGTACCTGACTGGCTCCGCCACATGTAGATTTCAGGGAAATGTGATAAAATGCTGCACTAATGTGTAACAGCACACAGGTTGTCCTGCCATTGACTATGGTTATCTTCTGCATTGCTACGCCACCTAGCTGTTACTGTTGGAACTGCAACTTTTCAGAGTTACTGACAGCATGGCGCGAATGCATATTAGCCTGTTTCCAAGGTAAATCCAGCACCATGGTGGTATAATAGGAATGTTATAAAGTGTCACATCTTGCAAATCTACAGGAACGAAGTGATAAAAATCACCTCTTCAAGTCACTTTCACTAGATCTAGAGTCTAGTGAATCTAGTGAATCCCTTGCACTAGATAGTCATTGTTTTTCTAACCTAGGCTCGAATCCCAAGCTGCAACCTTAATATGTACTCAACAGAAAATGAGGACAGACACTTACTGTACAATTACCATACCTTCCCCTCCCATCTTGACATACGCATACCCCCTGGCTGACAGAAAGGATTGCATTATGGCATAATGGCACTTCACAGAGGCAGAAAAACCATTGAACCACTGAAAATTCCTTCTCCAGGGATAAAGAAAAATATGATGGGATCCTAAGATCTCCAACACACAATGGGTCGTTCCAGGAGCACTGACATAAAAGGGGCAGAAACTGAGACTGAAGACATATATCTCTTGTTTAATGTATATTTATAAGTTTCTACTGTTAATGTTCAACAGGGGCCCCCACAACCCTTAATCCGACCCTGGCTCCTAAGGGCACGAGGCTCTTTCCTGGACCTTCTTACTTAACAAGTGAAGATATTAGCTGTAAGTTGCATCACCCCTGTCCAGGGCACCATGAAGGCTTAATCATCCACACCCATACATTCAACATATAGGAATAGAAAACCGGTACACTTGGGGGCGAGGTCAATAGAGCATTAAAAAACTGTATTGTATCGGCATAATCGGTACAGTTGGAGGGTATGCACATCTACTTAGATTCCTTCCTGGGCCTAAATTTTCTAAGCAAGCAGATTGCAAGGAGATTGAAAAGTGGGGATGTTGCCCGTAGCAACCAATCAGATTTGCACTTACACTTCAGTATGTAAAATGAAACTGAGAGCTTGAATCTCCCTTCTTAGTAAATCTAGGCCCTGGACTTACCAAGAGGAAAGTAACAAAAAATGGCAATATCACCCTTTAACAAATAACCCTTATTAAAGGTTAGAAGGTGAAAAACCATAATAACTATCTGTTAGATAGACACCATTCTATAACAGAACACATGTAATCAATGTTTACATTTCTATTAACTCTTAACTACAGTATATTTTATCACGCTCCTACTGCTCTACAGCAAAGTCACCCATATACAGTTATATATATAGGAAATGCAAGAGCTCAATAGACCAAGAGTGCCTGACGGGTGATTAACTGCAACATTATACCTCTAATTGCATTCCATCCTTCGAAAGCTCGACGGTAAATGGCAAATCCATACCATTGACCAGCATTACTTCTGCTGCATGGTTTTTTTTCTCTTCAATCAACTTTTTTCCTTTGATCAAGGAGGCTATTCCTGCGTGGTGAATGCGCCCCCTCTTCAGATGGCTTTCATCGATTGGCGTGATTGTGCCATCCTCTAACTTTTTATTGCTAAAAACATTGCTCTGTCTTTCTGGCCGCATCTCCTATGTATGGCTCATTAATATTTATTAGCTGAGAGTGCGGCCTAATCCTGGTGCAGATTGATAAGTCATAGATCTGATCCATTCTATATGGTTTCTAAAGATATTTAATGAAGATAGGAGACAAGCATGCTACAGCCTATATGTTTACTGCACTGAGTGGTCCGGATGGTAATAACATTTTGCTAACGGATTAGACCTGCTATTGTGTGTCTACTATGTGATGTCCCCCTATTTAATTGCATTTATTACAATAGTTATATAAATACATATATGCAAACATTAAAATGATAGGCCTGATGTATAAGTATTTATTTATTACCAGGTACACAGATACTGACCAGCGTTACTGTTACACTGTTATTAGACGTTGGCTAGGAAACATCCCCTGCAATTTAACATGGTTTTGCCCATAACAGTGTAAATCTGAATCTGGCCCTTAAGCTGGGCATACACTATAAGATAAATAGTTCCAATCGTAAGATGTTTTAAGAGTGGGCAAAACCATGTTGAATTGCTGGGGAGGTTAACTCCTCTTTCTTCCCACCGAAGGCCACTGCTTTCTTTCTGCCTCCATCTTAAAACAGTGACAGCTATCGGCTGTCCAAACTGGCCTTATATTATGTGATGAGAATGATAGGTAACAGGTCCTTATGATGTCATTGTGGTCATGCTTGTATAATGACATCTGATCATGACAAACATGACCAAAGTGACCAAACTGCCTTTTATTATATTGGATAAGAAGGTAGGTGGATGTATGTCATATTGAAATTGATGAATTATACTACCAGTGCAATGTAAAGAACACACACAGTAGAATGTCAAACAAGGTAATTAATACATGTATATATATGTCCTTATTAAAGTACATAGGTTAAGGCATTTGTCGGCGTGACACAGTTGTTCACTCATGTTATATAAGATAAGATTCTTCTCTGTGCCATGTCTCAGCGGTGGCACTCTTACCATCTGCTGCCCTGCATTAGTAATTATGTCCAGGCAAAGGGAATGCTGCACAAACTGTGTTGTAACTGGTTAGACCTTCTGTTACTACAAAGAGCCTTTTCTAATGTTTACGCTCCATTAAATCGAGGCATGCAGAACTCTATAACAAATACATACAGCTCTAACAAATACTACGGCATAAACGTTCTGAAAGGCATTGGTGACACATTACAACTGCACATCGCTGTCGCCTGGATCCAAACTTACAAAGTTTTAGGCTTTCAGATATCTGAGCAATCACAATGCTAATTACCGAGACAGCGCTGAGTCCCTCAATACCCATGTTATATATATGTGATTTGTTCATTTGCTCTCATTACCACCATTTGCTCTCATTACAACCAGCAGAGTTTTCGGTTAGGATAGTATGATCATACTATTTCATAAAATGACTTATCCCCAAACATGTCTCTGCGTATTGTATTATGATGTATGAGTTGGGGGTAGGTTGCCACCTTCCTCACCAAAAAATACCGGCCAGGGAAAAAAGGGGGTGTGGCTTGGGGGCGGGGATAAATTCACAACCTTCTTCGGACCAGCAGCCAGGATCCTAAAAAATAAAAATATATATACCACGTTTCCCCGATAATAAGACCTAACCCTAAAATAAGAAAGAAATACCCCGAAATTAAGCCCTAGTGAATTCCCCAGGACTGGAAGTCATGATGGGTATAAAAGCAGAACTGTTTATATAAATCTCTGTCAACTATTAAGTAAAATAAGAAAGTGACGTATTATCGGGAAACACGTTACATTGCTGTGTACACAGGTGACAGGTACAGCGCTGTGTATATAGGTAACAGGATAGGTACAACACTGTGCACACAGGTGACAGGTACAGCGCATAATATATATAATACAATGTAAAATATAATGTGGCACTGTGTATTCGCCAAGGGCAGCTGTGGCTGCATTAATTAAATTGGAACTTCCCCCCAAAAAGAAATTACCGGCAGTTACTATTGCCAGTAAAAATATACCGGCACCGGCCTCCTGGCAAAATTACCAACCCTAGTTGGGAGGGGGGGGGGCGGTTGTGACATGTCATGAGCAACATCACCCATGGAACATTTAGTAATATGTTTTTTTAAGTTATACATGGACTGGTCAGTAGGAGTGATATCTTTTTTATTTATTTTTATTCTTTAAATTGTTCCTAAAAGGCTGGTGGTTCTACTTTATTCTGTGACTTTCTTTATGCTGCCCAGTGTTTAATATTGCAGACATGTCGGTGTTCTCCTGCGAGAGATTACAAAACATCATTATTCTAATACAAATGTTTCAGATTATGTGTGGTTAATGCTTTGTAAATCACAGCATTGGTAGAACATAACTAATAACTGAAGGCTCAGGAGGTGTACAGAGGCTGGCCCGTGTTTTATAATCCAATTTCTAATGTATTACCCAGGCTGTTTAAGTCCACAGGACCAGAAGCACCAACGTCAGCAAAGCTAAAAATAGTCGGAGTGAGAACTGTGCTCACCCTGTGTTGTTATTTACAGTCCCTTCCCCAGCGCGTTTCTGAAGATAAGTACTTAGGAGCGTGCAGTGACAATAGATAGAAAGGAAACAAGTACATTGATGATGCAAATGCAGCCATTTACTTATTTTATAAAGAAACAACTGAATGCTGTGCAATTTCCATTTCTGTCATTTAAACCCTGAATTAAAAATTCTGAGGGATCCTCAAGGGTTGTTCTGTGGTATCTAAACATTGGTGCTTTCTCATTATAACTGCCCCCCTATATAGACAGCCAAAGGTGCCAGCTTTTGGTTGGGAGAAACTAAGGATTGGCAGCAGGGGGTTGGCAGAAGATGTGAGTAATGTAAATCACGCCTAAAGCCCCACATTCTGAATGGCAAAGGACTATCTTTTGCTGTGCATGGGCAGGGCTTGATGTCATCAAGCCCCGCCCATCATAGTAATGATCAGGGCTGAGGCAGTGCAATCGTTACATGAAATCACTGCCTCAGCCGAGGTCCCGTGAGATTCGCACAGAATCCCAGGATACCGGGGGAACTGCCGTAAAATCCGGGAGTCTCATAGACATTCATGTGTGTCCGATTTATGTTTTCTGTCAAGTGCATGGAAATTTCCAGAAGTCTGGTAGGTTTGCAGAAAAGGTGGAACACCAAAACTGTAAATCACCTCAAAGGGAATGTCCTGGGCTGGGGGGAATTATGGGACGTCATTTGGGCGTGGCTTAGTATTCCCCATTTCGTTCACAGGAATGTTGGGTGGTATGATTTCTCAATTCACTACTATTATCTTATATCCATATACAACCACTCCTAAATGCATGAGGTGAAGTTAAAGACTCCTTTATGCCTGACAATTTTAAATAATTTGTGATTATTTTATTCATGTATTTTTTTTATTTTTATATCACTTATTAAGGAAGAAATGGGGGCCCCATAAACATGACTGTTCCTGGGCCTTCACCCAACTTCATCTTGTTCAGTAAATGTCCATATAAATAAATGTACAGTGATTATTATGGCTTGTTAGACTTGTTTCATGAGTTCATCAACTGAAAAGAAAAGTTCAGGGTGTAAATATAATGCTGACGCACTGTTATTTAAACCATTGTCATTGCAATGCGCGTCTTCCTGTATTATATTGCTTGTTTTCTTTATTTCAGTGTATACCAATTAAGGGCCTTGGATTTGTTCTCGGAGCCTATAAATGCATTTGCAAGCCTGGATTTTTTCATCCTGACTTCTTTTCAGTGAATGGCTTTCAAAGTAAGTGCCTTTTGGTTGAGCAGGAGAAAAATCAGTGTCATTAATAATGCAGGACTCCTTTTTATCCTTCTCAGGGTTATACAGTAAATCCTCAGTGGTCTGCAACTTTATAATTATATAATCACCCAAGAATCTTATCCCATTTGTTTTGTCATGTGCTGTGGTTCTTTCAGGGACCCTAAATATTTATATTTCAGCATTTTTAAAAGTACGAGAAACAACCGGTGTCATTTGCTTTTGTACAAAGAGAGTATTTAGAAACTATCCTGGAATCCAGGAACTAGAGGTGGTCTACATGACCATTTCTGAAATTCATGTCTAAGATAAAAGGCTGACCTTCTGAAGTAACTTGACATTTGAAGTCAGGAGCTTTGTCAGTATGGAGGGGAGGTAAGGAGTATAATAGGTTTCCCCCTTCTTCAACAAAAAACAAATTGCTATACTTGCCAACTTTCTATTTCACTGTATTTGATTGGACATTGATATGACAACATGGGGCTTGATGATGTGATTTATGATGATCACTGTCTGAAGTCCTGTTCCCTGTCAAAGTTTTGATCCATAGTGTTGCTAAGGACAGGGAAGGGCTTATTTTTACAAATGTGTCAAAGTCTTGCCCATTCCCAGTTTAAATCGCACCATCGATAAGGAGGCATGCCAGCAAGTCCTGAATGTTAGGCGTGTCCTGAACATTTCCAGAGAGACGACAACTCACTTATATTATTTTCTGTGTTTCTGTATCACCACTTCTACATGTCCATACCATCACTTCTACATGTCCATACCATCACTTCTATATGTCCAAAACACCACTTCTATATGTCCATACCACCACTTCTACATGTCCATACCATCACTTCTATATGTCCATACCACCACTTCTATATGTCCATACCTCCACTTCTAAATGTCCATACCACCACTTCTATATGTCCATACCGCCACTTCTAAATGTCCATACCATCACTTCTAAATGTCCATACCATCACTTCTATATGTCCATACCATCACTTCTATATATCCATACCACCACTTCTAAATGTCCATACCACCACTTCTAAATGTCCATACCCCCACTTCTAAATGTCCATACCACCACTTCTATATGTCCATGCCACCACTTCTAAAGTCCATACCACCACTTCTATATGTCCATACCGCCACTTCTAAATGTCCATACCATCACTTCTACCACTTACAAATTTCGCATTTTGCAACTTTTCACCTAATTGTCCAATTATACATGACGTGCTCTATCGTACTGCAGCACTTCAACAAAATAGAATATGTGATGCAGACTCTCATAATGTGCTGTACTTCTGGCACATCAATTACGACTAGCTGTTTAAAGCAAAATAACGTAACTTTGGAAAAAAAAAAAAAAACATAAGAAATGTAAAATGTATAGTCCTCATTTTAATCTTCTTTTCTTGTGCTTACAAATGGTTTAACTTAAATCCTAAGAAGAATATTTGGTTCCTTCTCAAGGTGCTCCAAAATAACGGCCATTAAATGCGCCGCACACATTTATTTCTTCTGGATATATAAAGCACTGGCGGATCTACCCCTATAACATGAAAAAATTAAGTCATATTATTTTAAAGTATTTTTAAAGTACTTCCAGTTCTTAATAAATCAGAAGCACCCAGAAAACTAAATATACGGTAACTTCCATTGTTACATAATGCTTACTATCAATAATGGTCAATATATTTATTGCAATTTCAACATAATGACAGATATAAAGGAACTGATGTCCAGACATTTTCTGCTAAGGCTATACATTATGTTTGCATAGCTATTTGCAAAGAGGAATCAGAATCAGAAATCAAGTTACTAGATGATGTATAATACAGACAATACTCCGCTATTATTTCAATGGTGATAGAGAATTCATAATATTGTACTTCTGAGATGGCAGTTATAGAGACGTGAGTTTATTTTAGAGTTTTTAGGTAGGTCTATTAAAGCTTTTTTTAAATTAACTTAAAAAAAATATTCAGAAGTATGTCAAATTATTTTAGGTATGTTCCCACTATGCAAAAAAAGTACTAGGATATCTGTTGGAAGGACTTTATTCTGTATGGGTTGAAAGCAGGGCTGATGTAATTGAAAAACGATATATCTCTATTCACTTCTATTGTTTTATATGTTTCTCTTTGACCACTGGTTCAGAGCACATATTGGGGGAAATTCACAAAAGTCGCGTTTGGGTAACCCGCGGCTGCGATAAACTTGCAGCCGCGAGGTTACAAGTACGCAGGCGCGAGGTCACCGCGTCTGCATTGAACAACATGCAGACGCGGTGACCTCGCGCCTGCGTACTTGTAACCTCGCGGCTGCGAGTTTATCGCAGCCGCGGGTTACCCAAACGCGACTTTTGTGAATTTCCCCCTATATGTTTGACCTTTTTAAAAAAAAAAAAAAAATGCTGTAGGCCTGTGCCATCTTATAAAACTGTAACATAGACTCATCAAATGTCTAACCATAGTGGGGGAATCTGGTAAAATATCATTTTTACCACAGATCAATCTCCAAAAAGTTACATGATATATTAATGATGACTGATAGTTTTGTCTGTCTAGTTATTTGACATGATGGTTGCCTCCATTTCCTTATTTCAAGCTTCTATGTTTAATAAGTAAACCTAGAAAAGTAAATTGTGCAATATATGTATAGTATGCATAATGTCTACTTTCATTCTCCAGGGCAGAAGGTGGATAACCATTTTTCTAGAGGAGAAATATCGGAAGAGGAATATAAGTGTTTACCCTGCAGGGAAGGTTGTTCGTACTGTACATCTGATGCACCCTGCTATGCGCAGGAGGACAAGTATTTACGGATTGCTGTCATCTCGTTCCAGGCTTTCTGCATGCTGCTCAACTTCATAAGCATGCTAGTGGTCTACCATTTCCGCCGAGCAAAGGTAAACATTATTATGGCTTCTGATGAAATGTAACTATATGTGCTGGGTATATAATCTATGATCTCTTAGAGAGATAATTAGGAAGCCTAAAAATTCACAATGATCAAAAGTTTGTATGCAAAGCATCATGGGATATACGAATAATCTGTGTTTGGACAGAAGGTACTGGTTTTCCGAAAATCTGCATTTCAAAAATATGTCTGATTTTTAAAATACAATTTAATAAATAAGTAAGTAAGTATGCCAAAATATTACCCCATTCAGCCAGTAAAAAGCTCGGTATTTTGTGTAATTCCTGGCTTTTATAAAATACCCAGGGTTTGCCAGTAATCTGAACAGCCCCTTTTAGTTTAAGACCTGGTTAAAAAGTTTCCAAGTTCAGACCTGCATCTCCATCAGTCTACAGTGTTGACCTGGGCATTTGACTGAATTTATGGGGATTACAGTCCCACCTCCTATGGTGCTGACTCTAGATAGATAGTTAGATAGATAGATAGATAAATAGATATAGTGTCTTGCCCATGGAGACAGGGCCGTCAACAATAATAGCCGAAATTGGTCCCAGCTCCCCCCCAAGTGAGGCTGTGTTAAGGCGCCGGTCTTCCACTCTGTCTGGGCCCCCAGCCGGGCCTGGAACAGTAGGACTGGCTGCCCCCCCCCCCCTGATAGCGGCTCTGCATGGAGGCTTTTTCTATTTTATGTCCATGTGGATCTGGTCAATATCATGCGTGTATCACTTCTACTAATAACCTATTGCATGCCCTGCCAGTAGTCAGTGAGGTAGGACTACTGTATGGGTTTCATAAAACATGGATGAAGAAACACCTTGTTTTAGATCAGGGCTGTAATTCCCTATATTGACACCCCATGTACAACGTAATGAATTGATTTTCCAGTGAATACACAATCTGATTTCCCACTGCAAGATAGAAATGCTTTTGTGCAATCAGTTTACTGATGCATATCTTCAATTTGGGTCCCCGCAAGGGATGCCAGTCAAACGTAATATATAACCTTTTACATTTCCTCTTCTTAAACCTCTCCTGTATGTTTTACCTTGTTTGTTTGTTCGTTTCATTTATAATGTATCCCTAATATTACTTTGAGGCATCTGTTGAGTTCTCTTTTTATTAATTTAGCCAAAGATCTCAATCCACATTATATGAGATTTTATCCATTATGTAAATGTTATAGACTTTTAATGGCTTTCTGAAAGATAAAATCATTAAGAGGAACATATAAGCTGAGTGAAACTGAGGGCCGTTTATTGAGAGCGAAATTACTTCCTATGCAAGTAATACGTATTTTCCATGTTTAAACACACACACACACAAACACATATACATATAATTTATATATAATTTATATTCGCACAATTTCCTTTTCTGATTAAACAAGCAACTGCATAAATATAATATATAATAAATAAGCCGGGTCCAGACTACCCCTGTCCTGCCTTCAAATAACTGTACTCTTGATGTGTGACTTTCCACATCTGTTATGCAGATTCTACAGTATTTCTTATGGGAAGAGAACATGCAGAAGTCAATCCGCATGGAAATCACTACCTTATCCAGGTGGTAGGGACATGTAGAAATGGTGGTATGGACATGTAGAAATGATGGTATGGACATGTAGAAGTGGTGGTAGGGACATGTAGAAGTGGTGGTA
>JABWIB010003630.1:19737-29936 GCA_016617825.1 Platyplectrum ornatum
ATATATATATATATATATATATATATATATATATATATATATATATATGATTAGCCAAACCATAAGCTCTACAATGCTTATGCCTACGCACTATGCATGACGAGTGGGCCTTGTGTGCAATGACTAAATTCTCTCATGTATCATGCGTAAGTAATCTATACGTATTGAGTCTGGATTAAATGTTTTGCTGTAATTTATAATAATTTATAATAGTTTTATTTTTGCTGTGTGCAGGTGAGGATCTCCTACACCCAGCACTTGTTTAAATACCTGCTTACATGTCGCTCATGTCGCACGCCTACACGTGGCATTCTGTGATACAGAAGCGTTTATAATTACAGCGCTTTCTGTTAAATGCTCCGCGCTATGACAGATCACACAAGCCTCTTTACAGGCTTTATCCTGTGCCATGCTGATTCTGGGACTGTACGTGTATTTATGTCTGATGCTGTCATATTATAATGAAGTTAAAGTCAGAAGAGAGCGGTGGCGATGCTCGTGTTCACACCATGTACAAATGACTGGAAGACGGAAGGAAGCTTTCTAAAACCTAATAACTGGGAACACCAGGGAAAAGACATTTCATCTGCTACGGAATACGTTACTCTCAATATATTTATACTATGATAGAGATGGTATTATTTTTTTTGGAACCCACAAGGCCTGACCCGGAAGGGAAACTTACTTGCCCCAGGACAAACCCTATTACTGCTGTGTTTCACAGATAATAAGACTCTGTCTAATTTTTTTTGTCCAAAAAAACACCATAGGGCTTATTTTCGGGGTAGGTCTTATTTTAATTAACATTGACAGAGATTTATATGAACAGTTCTGCTTTTATCCCCATCATGCCCTGCTTTTATCCCCATCATGCCCCCCAGCCCTGCTTTTATCCCCATCATGCCCCCCAGCCCTGCTTTTATACTCATTATTCCAGTTTTTTTTTTTTACAAATAGGGGAATTCTCTAGGGCTTATTTTCAGGGATAGGGCTGGCAAGGTATAGAACTGGATCTGACTCAATGTTGGGCGCCTTCAGAAAATCTGACATTCCTCCCGGAATAACGGGAGAGTCAGTAGCTCTCCTGGATCAGGCAGAGGGGGATGGTGGCAAGCAGTTCCACATGGGTCTCCATTTGTATGGAATCAGATTTGTGCAGATAAGTTAAGACAGACTTCTTTCACGGTTATGTCCAAATGTCCCCTCACCCATAAGTATTTACAGACCTCCTTGCGTACAGGTAAGATTTTCCTTGACCCCAAGTCATATCATAGTCCTCACCGAAACCCTCCCCGCAGCCTGACCCTAACCTTCCCCTTCTATGGTCCATACCGTCCCTAATACCTAACCCTAACCTTCCCCTTCTCCTATCCATTATCTCCCGCATCCTAACACCAATCTTCCACTTCTATGATCCATCTCATCCCTGCAACATAATCCTGACCTTCCATGGTCCATCCTTTCCTCAAAACCTTCCATGGTCCATCCCCTCCTCAAAACCTTCCATGGTCCATCCCCTCCTCAAAACTTAACCCTAACCTTCCCCTTCTATGGTCCATACCGTCCCTNTGGAGGGTGGTAGAACGCGAGGGCATGCGTATACACTGGAGGGTGGTAGAACGCGAGGGCATGCGTATACACTGGAGGGTGGTAGAATGTGAGGGCATGCATATAAACCGGGTGCCTTGGGACCAAATCCAGACTTACAATTCCGCTGGGTTAGGACCTTCAATGCAGGATACTCACTAACTTTGATTGGTTGCCTTGAGACTAAATTTCCACTTTTCCGTCCTTAAGGGCTTGATCTACCTGTATTGAACCTGAACTTTCATACAAATGCAGACTATGAACCAGATTCAGACTTTAGGCACTATTGACTTACTCACAACTTACTCAAGAGTAAGAGTGTTTGCATGCAAAGAAAAGTGTACACAATGCAGGCAAGCACAATGCAGCTACTTTACCTTCCATTTCGGTGACCATATGAATGTGCTAAAAGGAAATCCCCCCCCCCAAAATAAATAAATAAATAAATATAAATAAAACCAATGCCTCGGAATTACTTCAGGTCTAAATTGACAGAACTAAGTGCACCAGTATTCTGGGCATGCGCAGTGTGAAGAACGCAGACATACACTACCAGGCGTACCTCCCAGCCTGGGTCAGGCCCTATGGCTCTACACCTCCCAGGCAGTCACCATACGAGCACCTAGTCCTTCCATTTCCTCCCTGGACACATTTCTCCGTAGCTCTCCCTGGAATGTTTAAATTAAATCAGCTGCAGCTGCTGTGTCGGAGCCTCGCCGCGCACTACAGCCATCAAAGCAATTAAAAAAAAATTGCACAGAAGGTAATTAAAAGCCTTACTGGTTCTTGCTATTAGACTGACATTTTAGATGTCTCTAGATGCTTTATTGTGCCAATATCCTATTTCCCCAGTCTCTCCGAGAAATACTACTGACAATCAGTCATTCTCCAAAATTATCTGCAGGTAATGTTATGTACCGCACAGTAATAGATATGAAGTCAGCAGTGAAATGGAGCTCGCTACATGAGGTCTCGCCTCGGTTTATTGGAATACAGGGCGCCCATCGCCATCCCACAGTAACAAAAAACATTTTCCATGGCTGAAGCAATAGTCATTGCAGTCCCATATTTCTGTGGACTTTGCATGTACTTCCCGGGTTCCAGAGGCTGTTACAAAGGTTAGAAGTTTACAAGCCTGAAGAGATGCAAACCACTGATAAAGCGCCTTACTGTGCATTTCATTATTCCCCAATGCCCCATTCACAATGTACACCGAGCGTAGACACAAGCCATAAAGAGACAAGGTGAAGAAAATGCTCTGATATGCAATATACAGGTAACATATGATATGATATGCGATAATAATAAACATATTAATCGCCCTACCCAGCGTTCATATCAGGTACTTTATTATTATACATTGGACAGTGCACATGGGGTAGTACACAGGGTTGCCATTAGGGTTTGAGGCAGTAATATAATGCAAATTTGAGTGTTGGTAAGGGATGGTTGAGATTGATGACTTGATAGAAAGTCTGTGAATTAAGTTTGTACTAAATGGGTGGAGCTTCATTCATGATTTGCATAAATCACCCTCTCAAGCCCCACCCCCATGCTGGCGTTTCTTATTGTTCGCAGAAGGCCCTATACTTAGAAGGGGGTTTAGTATTTTACTTTACAGAACACGTGGGGATTTGGCTGGTTGTGTGATCCGCATTTCAGATTTGTCATTAAGGTGAGACAGAACAAACGTTTACGTTGGCTAATGGGAAGATCCTAACACAGCTCAATCACATCTAAGTATCCAAATACGAAGTCTGAATAGCAACCATACAGTGAACGTCACTACACAGGTGCTATATACTGTATCATTATCACTGTTTGCAAACGATGTCTAAATTACTCAGAATCTCCAACGCATTGAGTGTGCAGTAATTCTACACTCGTGGTACTTGAACCAATGTCTTACTTTGTAAGGTGGTAGCAGCCATCAGGGCCGCCGTCAGAATTAGGGGGGCCTGGGAATGTGCAATGTCAACACAGAAAATATAGAATGCAGAAGTTATCTACCTGTATTTCCTCTGCTGCCGCTGCACGCCGGGGTCATGGTGCCGGTCCCCCTCTCTGTCCGGGCCAAGGACAGTAGGCCCGACTATACCTCCCTGATTGTGGCCCTGGCAACCATACTTGTATTTTATCCAGGTATTGTACCAGATGGCAGAGAGTACAATTAATAAACTATCTGAGGGCTGAATGTAATATACAGGAAATGTACCTCAAAATTATTGCAATCCTATATTAATAAAATACATACACCCCTCAAAGTGGGGGCGTATACGGGGGTATGTCATAATGTCCCTCCTCCACTCATTTATTAAAAAAAAAACCTATAAATCCCCATTCACTTCTATTGTTGCTCTATGATTACATACTGTCACTCGGAAAGGTCCGCTTCGTACAGAACCAAAAATGGTACACAAGATACACTTACCTCAACTATGTGTGCTAATTCTCTTTCTTTCCCTACCGTAATGTACAAGAAAAGGCGCGACCATGCTTTTCCCGTCTTCGCAGGGAATTGAATCAGCCCCTTTGAAGGAAATAAACAGAGATCACCTGAAACAAACAACTTGTTCAAGTTGCCTTAAATAAGAGTGTTAAACATTATGCTCCATTTGCTAAAAATACAATATCTGGCGCGTTACGTGATATTTCGTGACACATTTCTCTAGATATTTTCTCCATCCTGTGTTCTCGGTAAGAAGTTTTTTATTTCTGTTTATACGTAAGTCGTTCATCACTTCTGACACAGCAATTTTCAGGATAATATTATAAGTACTTTGTATGATACTGTGCTCTTGAAAGGTTACGGTTATTTTAAAACTTGATTGTGGAATGTAGAAGGCAAAGAAAATATTCAGAGCTAAGTGCGTGTAACTTACATTTCAATACTCAGATATATTGTATGTTTTAATATATTTTTTCTAAATTGATTGATTTTTTTTTCATTATTTATCTTTATTATTGCTTTTGAACAATTACATTTTAACTTAAGGGTCCACTATAGGTTGTGGACTGTGGACCCACTGGAGTTAGACTAAAGCTAGGCACACATGGTAAGATAAATTGTTCCAATCTAAAGATTTTTCAATAGTGGGTAAAACCATGTTGAACTGCAGGGGGGTAAAATGAATGTCAGTGTGTGCATGCAGGGAGAATACTTTATTGTTGCATGTTGCACACAGATACTGACCAGCGTTACTGTTACACTGTTATTACACTTGGGCTGGAAACATCATCTNTATGGATATATAGAAGTGGTGGTATGTACATATAGAAGGGGTAGTATGGATATATAGAAGTGGTGGTATGTACATATAGAAGGGGTAGTATGGATCTTTAGAAGTAGTAATAGTTTTACCCAAGTGTAACTGTCTAATTTCCATCGGGTCCAATGTTATTAAGCTGTTTAATGATCATGTTTTAATAGGTCAACCCTAGTCTGGCTCAAATCCACCGCTATCGTGTCAGACCAGTGACTACTAGAAATGATTTCACATAACATATCCGTAATATTCTTCTATGTTTCCGATACACCCCCATTCTTGTGTCTATAAGGCCTGTAAACAAATAATTATAAATATATTCTTTTATATTCTTTCAGATCAGCTTGCCCAGGGCATTAACCTGACATCTTGGATATTATATTAAATCTGAGGAAATAAATGGAAACGAACGTAAAACAAATAAACAAAATTAGCAAATACAAAAAAAAGTTCAATGTATTTACCAGGAAAGTATTCAAACACGTTTAATGGTACATTCATCACATGTCCGATACCATCTCACGTGAGATATTATCACATCTGGCCAAGGGACTGATTTATCACCCGGGGAGTCATTTTCGACAGAATAATGAATCAACCATATGAAATAACAGATATATCGCACATAAGATCATATCACAGGTTGCTTTAATACATTCTTCTTATTTCCAAAGGAAAAGTCGTCTCTGTAAGATACAGTCAGAGATTTTCCTGCAGTTCACACCGCGCACTAACTAGACATAACAGAGAAATGAATCCGCCAGGAACGCAGTGGGATATCAGAATTAATATATTTGGATTTTCCCCGGTAAATATGTTAGATTCCCATCTTAAAGGAAGCAAAATGTAAGCCAGCTCCTGATAAAACGCCACAAGGCTTCCGTCTATTCATCCTCATGCCGGAGAAACTCTAAAGAGATGCACAATTATCATTAGCAATCCCCTCAGTCCACCGGGCTGTATTGTCACAGGGCAGAAACACATGGAGTAGAGATGCATGATAGTTCATTGTATTCCTGCGAGTCTTCACCCCACAATTAGTGAGATCCTGACCCAAACGCAAACACGGACTTAGTTCAGTTCGTTAGGAAAACCGTACTAACCGACGGTAAACCTAATCAACATTACTAATTCCTACTAAGTGATTCCGTGCGGCTTTACAAACCTCTGTGTGAATGGTGAGGGTGTACTTATTAAACTGAGCCCAATACATACCAGAACACGAATGTACAGCTTACTGCTTAATGTTTGTATCAGCCACGACGACTTAGAAATATTCTGAAATGCACCACACAGTATAATGCATAAGCCTTATATATCCTATACCTGCGCTCAGAAAAGTCAAACGTCAACGCAATAATATAGACTATAAGGTGTGGATTGCAGACTTAGGACCAGATTCAAATTTACACTTGCATGACTTAAGCTGGGCATACATAAATTGTCCAATCTGGAGATTGGATGAAAATGGAAAGATTTTTTTTTTTAAAGGAATTGGAAACAGCCATACACATTACAATAATTGCATGGGGAAAAAAAACAAAATACGCAAATTAGTAATAAAAAACAAATTGTTTGGTTTATGCTTCTAAAGTGGGTCTTAATGGCAGGATTATTGCCCATACACTGAACGATTTTTTTACCTAAAAATGTTTAAGATTGGGCAGACCTAAAAATCCAAAACGTTTGCAAATGATTTTTGAACGATATCGGACGACCATTTGCAAAAAATCTTTCCCATACACATACATTTTTTGAAAAATCATTCAATCGGAACAATTTATCTTATAGTGTATGCCGAGCTTTACACTCCTGACTTACACTCTCATGGGTAAAACCATGTTGAATTGTAGGGGAGGTAAATTTTATTAATTGCAATCAGTATTACAGGTGAGAGATGATGTTTCTAGCACAAGTCTTCCCCACTTTCAAATCTCCCTGCAGTCTCGCTGTTTAGTAAATTTAGGCCCTGGCATTTGATGGTCATCAGCAGTTCAGACACATAGGGGAATATTTACTAAACTGTGAGATTGCAGTGAGATTTGAAAGTGGGGATGTTGTCCATAGCAACCAATCAGATTCAAGCTCTCAGTTTCATTTTACACTCTGGAGAACGTGAACTCGAATCTGATTGGTTGCTATGGGCAACATCCCCACTTTCCAATCTCACTGCAGTAAACATACCCCATAGGGCACGATTCAATCTGCTTCGCAAAGTGCATAAGGAGGAACATTTGTGTCATTTTTTTTTTAATCCAAAAAATCACGAAAAGATAAATTCATCAGATTAATTAACCAAGTGACTAATTAAGGCAAGACGATCACTGATTAGACATGTTCTGGATCCTTGGGAGTCGTTTCATCAGATCCTTTGATCTCTCCGGTAGAAGGCAGTTTGGGATTATCTCTTGGAACCTGCACTTCATATGCTATTTGTCACTTGTTTTGCACTACTTAATCCATTCTTTGTCACCGTATTTAATTTGATTCATTCTTCATGAGAGAACAGAAGTCCCGTTTACTGCTGCGAGATTGATAACACGGAGCGCTGAGACCAGACACGGGCTTCAACTAAGAGATTCCATTTATGCAATCAATCTCCGAGCTTCCAACAGCTCCCAGCTTATATCAGTCGCTTTCATGTTTCCTTTTTTCTCATATACTGCGCCCTGCCTCAATCCAGAGAACTGCTAAGTAGATGTGTGTACATATATATATATATATATATATATATATATATANACTTCTATGATCCATCTCATCCCTGCAACATAATCCTGACCTTCCATGGTCCATCCTTTCCTCAAAACCTTCCATGGTCCATCCCCTCCTCAAAACCTTCCATGGTCCATCCCCTCCTCAAAACTTAACCCTAACCTTCCCCTTCTATGGTCCATACCGTCCCTAATACCTAACCCTAACCTTCCCCTTCTCCTATCCATTATCTCCCGCATCCTAACACCAACCTTCCACTTCTATGATCCATCTCATCCCTGCAACCTAATCCTGACCTTCCATGGTCCATCCCTTCCTCAAAACCTTCCATGGTCCATCCCCTCCTCAAAACCTTCCATGGTCCATCCCCTCCTCAAAACCTAACCCTAACCTTACCCTTCTACTATCCATTATCTCCCGTATCCTAACACCAACCTTCCACTTCTATGATCCATCTCATCCTTGCAGCCTAACACTGACCTTCCACAATCCATCCCTTCCTCAAAACCTTCCATGGCCCATTCCCTCCTCAAACCCTAACCCTAACCTTACCCTTCTATGATCCAGCCTATCTCTCACACTCCCTTCTACCATCCATCCCCTTTCCGCAGCCTAACCTCCCCCTTCTAAAATCTAAAGCCTAACCCTTACCCTAACCCTGCCATTGTATTTTCCATCCCTCCCGTTATAGTCACACTGACCTTGATCGAGTGATGTCTGCGGTGTCTCCAGTCTGGAGTGATGTCTAGGTCCATCCTAGACTGGGAAAAGGTGTAGTGGAAGAAGATGTCGGTGTAATGCATCATCCACCCACCCTCCCCACATCGAGTGAGTTCATGGCTCCTTTCTATTCTGTGAGTCTTCTGGATATTTCTCACATATCATATTCAGAGTTGGGAAAGGGCAAATAAATAGAGCAGTTAAAACCATAACTGCCCAACGCCATCCAAGCTACACCCCTTTTCACACCATACAGGGTAAAATTTAAATATATAAAAAAAAAAATATTGCCGCCAATTTTGTTCCTTTGTTGGCACAAAATAGACAAATTAGAAGTCCCAAAACGAAACTGGGACTGTGCTGCTGTAATTGGGACAGTTAGGATTTATTATAAAACCATGGTACACTTCAGGAGGAGATACATTTAATATGTGGATATAGAATTAAATTTGAGAGTTAAAAAATTTTCTTAATTAAGTCTAAATTGTTTTGTTAAAACCTAACGAATAGTATATTCCCTTTAAAGAAGAAACTGACATCCCTCAAGTTTGGTCCAGGAGCGGGTTTGCAGCTGTGTGACTGGGAATATGATGATATGAATATCTTATATCAGCCCCATAGTGTCATATATTAGGACCAGAGGAGACGGGAAATGAATTCAGAGTATATATGAATAAATAAGGTGCGTTTATCTGATACTGACTCCTCTGGATCCGGCTATCTCTTCTACCTCTGCGGCATTATTCCTCCAGACTTATTAATGAGAGATTTGTCAAAAAATGTCTCTTGTCCTTGAATCTGTAAGAAATAAATGGATCTATGCCCGGAGACCAATAATTATGTACATAATATAACATTGTGAAAACCGCATAAGTAATGAGCAGTTTGCAGAACGCCAGCGTGTCTCCCGCATTACGCACATATATGTTGAGCATAGCTTATGCTTATGGTGGCTATTCCGCGGCATGGGGCGGGATTGAGGGTGTGATTTATGGAAATCACGTGTGAAGCCCCACCCCACAAAGCTGCCAATCATCCTTAAAATGACTCAGGGCGTGAGGCAGTGATTTGTATTTAATCACATGCCAGATTCAAGAGATATGTCAGTAAAGCTGGCCACACACTATAAGATAAATTGTTCCAATCAAAAGATTTTTTCAAGAGAGGGCAAAACCATGTTGAATTGCAGGGGAGGTAAATTGAATTAATTGCAAATCAGTATTAGAGTTGAGAGATGATGTTTCCAGCACAAGTGTAATAATAGACTATTATGTAAAAGACGTCCAATCTAATACAACAGCTACCTCCACATGCAACACCCCAGTGACCTCTATTCTATACAGACATCTTAGTGACCGCCACCTATTTGTGTCCCAGTCCTTGGGGGACTACTGAGTATGTATTCTGTGTAAGCCCTATGGACGATCCACCGCAGGTTACAGTGCACGGTACTGTGAAGCCATTTTGAACATAAGAGTAAAACAGGTGGAAAGTTACACCTGGGCAAGAAGAAGTTCAGAGTCAAACTCACTTTATTCTATGCATGCAGGGAGAATACTTTGCTGTGTAAGAATCAGAACTGCAGCATCTGTATATCCTTCCCCTATCCTCCTGTTATTCATTCTCTTGTACGTTACAATGGAATTGATTATACACAGAAGTCTACGTCTTATCAATACATGTAAAGGGACACAGCCTATGGATTGATTGCTGACGCCAGCCCCTGGAGGACTCAGCTCTGCTGCTACTACTATTTCATTACACCGCATGCCCCCTCTCTGACGCTCAGCGCCTCTGGTCTTAGGTTGGGGCGAGTCCGTCGTTTGCAATTATATTTTGTATTTTTGGCTTAATAGATTTCCAAATTGATGATTTCAAACTCCACAATCACATCCGTATAGCATACAAGGT
>JABWIB010003631.1:11668-29239 GCA_016617825.1 Platyplectrum ornatum
GTGTGTAGTGTGTATGTGCTTTTGTTGAATCTGTCATTATTTTATTCATCAAATTGTAGCAGCAAAATCTATATGTGTATATATGTATATATGTATATATACATATAGATTGGGCAGCTACAATTTGATGAATAATATATATATATATATATATTACCGGTATTTTTTTTTTACTTTTTTTTACTACAAATGAGTTGGGGGCCCCATTTAAATTTTGCTATGGGGCCCCCAAATTCTAGTTACGCCCCTGTGCAGCATCATTTAAAGAATACTTTTGAGAACAGAAGTGCACTTACCACTGGTCCATTCTGGGTGGCTGAGTCTCAAGTCACGGCAAGTACGGGCTGGGGACTTCCTGGAGCCTTCTGGCATCAAGATGGTCTCGATTTGGCTGTTCAGAGATTTCAGAGTTGAGTCTACTTCGTAATCCTTGGGTCTGCGAGCAGGTTGGTCAGCTCTGTAGAATTCACCGCCATCGTTACCAAGATCATATCCACCACCAGATGAACCAGGATGACCAGGAGGACCGGGAGGTCCAGGGGGACCCTATGTAATTGAAAATGAAAGTTCCCTATGTTAATTAGGTGTCCACCTATAAAAATTCCATCACCAAAAATTGTAAGCAGTCAAAATACTAAAATATTTTTCGGTGTTACTTACAGCGGGGCCTGTGAATCCAGGTGGACCACGAACACCAACGGGTCCAATAGCACCAGCATGTCCAGGACGACCTTCTTTGCCTGGTGGGCCAGAGGGACCAGCTGGACCCTGAAATACAAACAATAATGCATTTTATCCCTTCCACCAAAGCACTGTCACCATCCATATTTATATCTCTCAAAGAAAATTTTGCTTACCCTTGGGCCAGATGGGCCATTTGCACCAGCGGGTCCAGTTTCTCCTGAAATACCCTGAATGCAAAAGACACAAATATTTACTCAATATCCGCTCCATTATAAATACAAACATTTATTTCACCTATACATTATTTTTTTTTAAATATAACATTTCTGTTTGTATGTTTTGTTGACTATTTATGCCATTTTATCTACTGATATAACTTCTAAATGCTTTTTTTGGTTCAGTTTTTTTCTTTGCTTAAATGAGAACTTTTTTACTTACAGCTGGGCCGGGAAGACCTTGTAAACCATTGTGTCCCTTGTTACCATCACGACCTCTTGGTCCTTTCTCACCAGCCTCTCCTTTATCACCACGAGGTCCACTGGGACCCTAAACAAAGACGGCGATTTGTCAGCTGATTATCCAATCACAATAGGTCATCCAACTTTCCGTTTTACCTGTCACATAAGCCAAATACTTACAGCTGGACCTCTAGCGCCAGCTGGACCAACATTGCCAACATTACCAACAGGACCCTAGAAAAGAGGGGAACATTTGGAAGGTCGTTTAATTCATTGCTGTTCAGCAGTAAAATAAATCTATGTAGACAGATATGCAAGAAATATCCAATCCAACTTACAGGCTCACCACGGTTACCAGATTTTCCAGCAGGACCAGCAGCGCCAGGGGCACCAGGAGCTCCAGCTCCACCAGCAGCTCCAGTGTTTCCAGGATAACCACGTTCTCCCTAAAAGTAGGCCACATGTGTTGGTGAAATGCGTCAGAAATGATTACACTATAGTTTCATTTATGGAGCATAAACGTAAACATAAAAGAAAGAGCTTTAAAGTGATATGATTTGGATTTTGGAAAGTTTGAACTGTGTGCCTCTAAAAGTTTTCATCTCATTGCTGTACCGGATTTTGTAGCTTTGTGTAGAATAGAAGCTAGACATGCAGATAGGTAAAATATGTATTTTCTCAATTACCTTAGGACCAGCAAGACCATCACGACCAGGAGGACCATCGTTTCCAGGGTTACCCTAAAAAAGAAGGAAGATCTCATTTATTCTCATGTAGACCAGAAATACTAATCCCGGGTCAGCTCCAAGAATACCAGTGAACAGTATTTTTGGTTTATTAATTTGTTTTGGAATAGGGTTTCAAAAACCAGTTCAGCTGAAAATAGAGTTGATGAAATGTAATGAAATAATTATTTAATGTAATGAAATATTTGATCCCTCAGCGTTTCGATCAGGAGAAAGCACACCCACATCCTTTGGAAGATATCCAGTGTAGGATCAGAAGTGTTGGCCTCTCTGGGTCTGATTGAAATTCAGAACTTTGTAAAACTATAACATTGTAATGCTGATCAGCCCGCACCGGATAAACAGTAGTCAAGGCAGGCTCATTAACGTTCGTGTGTAACATAAAAAGTTCCAATTATACTTACATCGCGACCAGCTTCTCCAGCATGACCAACGGGACCAGGAGAGCCAACAGAGCCAGGGGGACCGCGAGGACCAGCAGCTCCAGCAAGACCAGATGGACCAGGTTCACCCTATAACATCAGAAGTTCATTTATTAACAACCTATTGGTTATAGATGGTTCAAGTCAATGGCATTTTATAACTGGTACTATTTAGCAAAACTATTTAAGCAACCTAGCCTGGTTACATGATGTTGGGGTTATTTTGTTATAGCTACAGAAAAAATGTGTACTAACTAAAAAGAAGTCATCTTTACATGACTATGAGAAACATTTGCAATGATTGCCATTGGAACCATGGGCTAGTCTAGTCTCATCACTGATGTAAACAATGCATTTCAATGAAATAGTCATCTTTGATGTCTATGATGAATGTAGAATATTCTAAACGCCTTTTATAATTTTTTTGACACTAGTAAATAATAGTAGTAGTTTTATTTTTATATATGTTTGATAAATGCTGGAATATTATTTAACTTTCTTAAGTTCTCTTTTTCTTGTTTATTGTCATGCTCATGTCCATTTCCTTTTAACATATTGCAATATTTTTTGTGTTAATGCCAGTCTCTCTTTATGGTCATGTCTCTGATATAGTATAGTATTCCTCTCTTTATGGTCATGTCTCTGGGACGGATGCAATAAAAATTGTGTTGAAATGCGATAGAAACAGATGAGGGATTTTTTTTGCATGCATTTGAAATGTTGCAGCAGTGCAACATGATTGTTCATAGATATTAACACAACAGAGGATTGTGCATTGAATAGTAGATGTAGAATTTGTTTTGCCTGTGTTCTAATATGTATTTTCTTTTGTTATTTCATTTCTAATAATGTTTAATAATGTGCTTACGTTAGATCCGGCTCCACCAGGAAGACCACGGTCTCCTCTTGCTCCAGGAAGACCACTAAAACCACGAGCACCAAGTACACCAGATGGACCGCTAATACCAGGGGCACCCTAAATCCAGTAGAGAAACATAAGATTATTATGTTTATGTCATTACTAGCATGTATCCTTCAAATAAGGAAATTGTTATATAAGAAAATATTGGACTACTGTATATGAGTTATTTCCAGGACTTTGCCCAAGCTACCCCCTTACACTAGAACAATCTACCTTGATCTATTAAGCTATCTGATACTGTCCAAGCCTTCAAACGCTCCCTCAAATCCCACTTCTTCAGATTAGTCTACCCCTCCTCCACCAATCTTTCTACCCTCATCGTGCTCATCCAATTGTATTCTTCACTGTCTACTCCTCCTGCTTGTTAACGCACATGAGTAGGGCCCTCCATCCTCTTGACATCTCCTTCTACCTGACCCCATCTCTTCCCCCTTCTCTTAAAACTATCTCCACCTTTCTTTATTGACTTCTTTACTTTATTCCTTCATTTACAAGTTATTGGATTTATACTCACAGCAGGACCAGCTTCTCCAGAGGGACCTTTGTCACCAGCAAGACCTTGTGGGCCAGCATGTCCTTGCTCACCAGGACGACCAACTGGGCCACTGTCACCACGTGGACCTCTTGGGCCATCTTTTCCAGCTGGTCCAACTGGACCTTGAGGACCAACAATACCCTATAAAAGAACAATGTCACATATAGCTTTAATTGTATTAACAATGCTTGTGAAGGGTGACTTTCTGTCTGTCTGGTCATGAAGATTTCATTAGACTACTACAAGTTATAACCAAATGAAATTTGCAAAGCGAAACGAATTCTGTTTGTCCTTTAGACTAATATTATGCATAGGAGCCTGACATTGGGTCTGTTGTTAACAGTTAGCAAGGTGTTCAGTGCATTAATATTAGGTGAATATCATAATCTATAGTGCAATGAAAGGTCTTATAATAAAAATGAAAGAACTAAAAAATTAAATGGTATAAAAAAAGCACTTACAGCAGGACCAGGGGCTCCTACTCTTCCAGCAGCACCAGGGAATCCAGTAGCACCCTACAAAACAAAAAGGAAGCATCATGAGATATAATGGCACCACCAGCTTGATTTGCTGTTACGCCACTGAACTTGACTGAGAGTTGTGTTGACTTACAGAGGGACCACTATCACCACGAGCTCCAACGCTTCCAGCAGCACCGTTAGGACCCTACAAAATTAAAAGACAAGACTAGTTAATGATGACACACCAACACATGGAACTCAACAGCCAGATCATTTGTGAGTTATCATATCTATAAAACATCTTATCAATTTCAGGAAAGCCACCAAGTCACAGTGACAATGTTCCAGGCTCATGCTACAACGGCCAGAGCCATTACCAGGGACATTGCCACTCAACGCAGGCTAGCAGTAGCGTAGGCTAGCAGTACACAGTCCGCTGGCCACATCACTTGTAAAAACCTTGTATCATCTAACAATGTATTCTAGAAGCTTTCTAGCATTTATTGATTCTCTTTCATGTCCATACACTGAACAATAATTGGTCAAAGTGTTTAAAAATTGGTGGACCGCTCAGATTATTGGGCAGTGTATTGGTCATCAAATATATATCAGGATATATGACTAATTCATTTATTACTCTCAACTATAATGGTTTTAGGTGTTAGTTAGTTTATTTAACTTACTGCTGGGCCAGAAGCGCCAGCTGGGCCAAGAGCACCGGGTGATCCAGCTTCTCCTTTGGGTCCCTTGGGACCTCTATCTCCCTTAGCTCCGGCATTACCAGCAGAACCCTGTTAAGATAGAGCATAACAATAAGCTTGTATTTTATTTTTATTAACAGTAATACAGTGTGGATTTTGTATACCAAGTAGTCACGTTACTTACAGGGGGTCCAGCAAATCCGGTGGCTCCAGCAGGACCAGCTTCACCACGTTCACCCTATAAAAGGTAGCATACAGTTACTTTTAACCAATTTACCTATAAGTGATTCCTCTGCATCTACTCTCATAATGGGTTCCACTTACATTTGCACCACGGGGACCAGCAAGACCAGAAGGACCAGCGGGACCAGATTCACCCTAATGAGAATGACAGCAAAAATGATAAGGCATTCCAAAGTAGTCAAACATTGTGTGGTTCTATACAAAGGAAAAGCAAACTTACTCTATCACCGGGACCACCAGCGGGACCAGGAGCACCGGCAGCACCAGCGGGACCCTGTATTGAACCAATGAACAAAATAAATCAAATATAATAGTGACATTACATTATATTGAAAAGACAGAAACTATATCCCTTTGAAAATATGGTAGAACAGGACTGGCCTAACTCTAACTCTCATGGCGAAGTGCGCTGGGTCATCCTAACACCTTGAGAGTTGCTTGTTGGTCGAGCCAGTTTTACAAAACAGGTGAATTTTAACAATTGCTTAGATTATTATATTAAAGAAACACATTATATAATGTGTTGCTAAGGCAACAAAATTGTGAGCCACCATCTATTCTCTGCCGCTACAAGGTGGTAAAGACTGTCTATTAATAAGAAGATTAAAGGTTTAATAATGAGCTATAGTATTGAGGAAATATAATATATTGTTGTTGAGATTGTGTTACATGCCATGAATTGCCATTGATACTTGTTTGATGTTTGTTTGATGTTGATCTTTGTTCACTGTATTGTGTGACATTTTATGTTACTTTTGTATTACTTTTAAAGTCAACAAAAAGACACACAAAAAATGTGTACATCAGAGTAAGCGACGTAAAGTACTTACACGGGCACCATCTCTTCCTGGGCTACCATAATCTCCAGTGTTGCCATTGTCACCCTACGGAGAAAGAAATGAGAATAGTCCCATATCATCATCATACTTCCAAAAACAGCTTTATTTCATTGTGCTTTGGCAAGGCAGGCCAATCCATGACATCCCATTGTCATCATTATGTTATAAAAATTATAATATATAAAAACAATGGGTAGATGGGTAATTCCACCAAGCTACAATAAAGGAGATTGAGACCAATGGCAAGTTACCTTTTCACCTTTGGGTCCGGGAAGACCAGCTGTACCTCTCTCACCGGGAATACCAGCAGGGCCTGGGGGTCCAACACCTCCGTTCAGACCACCAGCACCAGGCTCACCCTACAGACACAGGGGGGACATCATGTTACTTCTCCATTTACAAATATTAAGTATAATAAATATGATTATTAGTACTGGTGTGTACATAATGTCATATTACTGACTATATGATTATATACTAGGTATAATTAATAACAAGCACCAATAAATCAATACTATCCTAGTATTGTTTCTATGTAGTATTACAATAACCGAACATTTAGCTACTAATAATACAATAACTCAACACAATATGAAGGATAGAAGGTTATACCTTGATTAACCATTAATACCTTGGTTATACCTTGATTAATATTCACTGACCTGTACACATAACCACCGGAATAAGTGAAGGACTTCTGCTCTCAGTGCTAATAATATGTACTACCCTATGAGTGATTACTACCAATGGAAATACTCATGGACACCATCAATTTCAATATGGTATTATTATGTATTATCCATTACAGGCGAGTCTCTATGTCCTTTCCCAATTTAGTTTTCTAAAGTTGTTTAACATTTTAAAGTGCTATGTAATACTCTAAATGAGCATTATTAGCATTTGCCAAGTTATTATCAAGGAGTAATAGCTAAGGATAATGTCTGACTAGACCTTACAGAGATATTATCCCCTAGATTGTTAATGATTAATAGGTATTACCTGGGCACCATAGCTGAGAACATATTTAAATCTCTTTTTACTATTTTAAAACTATAGTGCAATACGGTTGTCCATGGACAGTTGTAACGTCATAAACTAGCCCCATGCGAATTCTCAATACTAATACTATTATCATGTGAGAGTTTATCGTGTGATTGGTTATGCGCATACAGCATTTTATATCCATTAAAAAAGTACCTTGTTTCCATCGGGTCCGGGGGCACCAGTTGGTCCTCTGGGTCCAAGAGCACCTTGGGGACCAACTCCACCACTCTCACCAGGAGCACCACGTTCACCCTACAAGGGAGATGGTAAAGTAATATCAGCATCTCATGAAGACTTAAAAGAAGTGAAACGACAATCATAAATAAGGTCTAGAACGTATCATCATGTATTCTACTGGAAGCAGTACTTACTCTCACGCCAGCAGGACCAGCAGGGCCAAAGTCACCAGGGTTACCCTAGGTAACAAATAGAACAGATGTTATATTTCACGACAGAATAACAAGCTCATATATCTAGAATTTACATGGATGCCTACAACATATCTGATACCAACATTACTTGGCTCTTGGCAATTCCCATTTTACCACCCCTGAACTCTAATCATCATTATCAATTTCAATGTATGATGAACTCAAGTTACTAGGGCAAGTAGGAATAAGTTTAGTCCCATTTGGACATAAACAAAGGACGGGGAAGGTTTCTCAACCTGGGATAACCAAGTCTCTCAGACTGTTTCTTTATCAGTTACTAGAGACAAGTATATAAGCCTATAAAATCCCAGCCAAGAATTCTATGACCATTCAATAATGGGGCAACCAGCTACATAGATTAACTTCATTCACATTACAAGTAAGGGGACAGAAGATAGGTCATGGACGGGAGTCTTTTTGTTTAGTGTGAGCGTATGGGGCCTTAGCTGCTGGTATGGTATCTACTTTCTAGTCCAATTCACTGGTATACTTACTCTCTCGCCTGGTTTGCCAGCTTCTCCTGGGGGACCACCAGGACCGGGCAGACCCTAAAGACAACAACAAAACATAACATCATTAGATAATAGTACGCACCTCCTCACTTCTTATTCAATGATGCTATACTTTGACTAGCCGACCTTCTCTACTTTTGAGCTCCATGACGCTCCACATCCCACCAGTTCACACTGGTGCCCATCTCTATGTAATCACTATGTCACCACTCTATGTAATCAATATGTAATCACATATTATTAATAATAATAATAATAATAAATATGTTGGTATCATGGATCAAGGACACTTTCTGAACTATATTAGTCATTTGTATATATGTAATTAATGTTTTTTTTTCTAACTGTGAAAGGGTAAACTATTGTACAGCGTAACATTCAGAGTTGGCCCAAGTCTGATGTATAGTTATATAAACCACAATCCGAATGTAACTTAATAAAAATGAGTTATAATACAAAAACCAAGTCAATGGAATGTTTAGACATACTGTAAAAGTGTTTTGCCAGAGAGACAATACTACAGTATGCAAGATTACCTGGAAACCTGGAGCGCCGGAGGGACCCTGTTCTCCTTTCTCTCCTTGAGGTCCCTGTAGACAAAGTATATGTCATATTTTAGACCTTGTTGTAACATACAATTGGTATTACAATTACAATAGGTATTGATTTAATTGTATGACTACTGAAATATGCTGTAAAGACAGACATCATAATAAACATTATAAAACTTTAGATTTGTGTCCCCATAGTGCAGGGGATAGGTAGTTACACTCTCATAATAACTAATACAATGTTGAACGTTTCTACTTACAACAAGACCGATGGGACCTTGGGCACCGTTGTTACCATCAGGACCGGGAGCACCCTGAAAACATACAAACACAGAGTTACACAATGAGTTCAGTATAGATTGGGCCATTGGATCCATTGAAGCTCCATATTCTACTATATCAAACAGCAAATAAAACAATAATATATTATGTATATATATTACAGATTAGAAGACTAACAAACATCTAACTGATGCTTTGCGACAAGAGACAAAAGTAAAATCCACTTGAACATATGCAGGCCTCTACTTCAGGGCATTTGGACTTATTGTACAAGCACATATATCATACTTACTCTGTTTCCAGCGGGTCCTTGGCTTCCCTTCTCTCCATTCTTGCCAGGTTCGCCCTGAAGTTAAACAACAGAACAATAGCATCAACAGAAATATTGGCTGCGTTGTGATTTTTGATTGTTTAGTGAATATCTTAATACCAGAGTGGACTCTGCAAAGGTTTATACAGACAGAACTTACATTTGGACCTTTGGGTCCAGGGAATCCAATGCTGCCGGGTTCACCTCTAGCACCAGCTGGACCAGCGGCACCAGGACGTCCTTCAATACCTTGGGGACCCTTGAAATGAAAACAAACTGGTTAACTTAAAATAAAAAAAAGAGTAACCTTTAATAATACAACTGGTGGTCATTATCAGTGCACATTAATTGCAAAATGTTTTGTATCTCTCCTGTACTGTAGCTTTAGTGTTGCTTGCATTCAAGTTTGAAAGTATATCTTACATGGGTACTGGAGTTACCTGTTCTATACATTAATGGCCTTAATGGGGAAGATATAAATATGACAAGTCGCAAAATCCTGGTGACATAAGCCTGGGGGTATGTCATTGGACCCCTTACTCTTATATGTGTATATGTTACATGTCTGAAGAGGAGTAGTGAGTTGGGAGGATAGTGTTAGGAAGATGAGAATTATTGTCCTTCCTCCCACAAATCGGATGGTCTTGGATATGTAAATGGTTTGTATACCATGTTACGAGCAAAATTAGAATTTGTAGTTTTATGTTATCGTAAAGGACATTAATAACACTTTTCCATGTGTGAAAGAGTGACTGTACCCGCATTTCCTTTATGTAGGGCTATTTAAGTCAATCCATGAAAAATATGTGGCAGAGTTTGTCCAGGAAGAGGGCCAAGGGAGGGCATGCTTTCTGGTTGTGGCCAAGACCTATAAGAGCCGGGTAATGCAACCTCCCTCAACGCTGTGTCCCATTGAGAGAATGCTGAAACGTTCCCACTCAGGGTTGAGTTGGGAATAGGCCTACTAAGTAGACAATACAGAACCTACAGGCGTGAACCCAAAATGTTTCATTGAGAGTGTTTCGGTTTAAATTTTGTTAATTTTACACCATCCTAGTATCTAATTGCTGAAATGACAATATGGAAAGTCTAAACCAGCACCTGATCCAAACCTGGGGTAGATTCATTGACATTTCTATAAGATGGACAACGTGCAGCTGTTGCCCATAGCGACCAATGAGAAACTAGTCTATTTCTAAAATCTGATTGGCTGTTATGGGCAAATGTTCCCTTTATCTTCTGCAGAAGTTTTAGTAAATCTTTAGAAAAATATTCATCATGCAAAAGTTCTAAAACTTACAGCGGGGCCTTCTTTTCCTTGAGGACCAGTGCTACCAGGGAAGCCGGGAAGACCCTAATAAAAAAGAAAGTAGGTTTTAGATGCAAAAGCATTTTAGATATGAATAATGACAGTGTTGATACTGCAAATATTTTTTAGCTTTATTGATGTTTACATAAAATATGTCAACTGAATTATTCTATAACGTGAAACTGTTTTTAGTGTGGTCGACTTACTCTTGCACCAAGAAGTCCAGCCTCTCCAGGGCGACCAGCATCTCCATTAGGACCTCTTACTCCTGGTGGACCAGATGCACCACGGCTACCTGCTGGACCCTGCAAGGACATAAAGATAACAGAGTTAAGACTTGTCGTCACATCTCAAATGTTGTCAATAAGATCATAACGTTCTTTCGAACCAACTTACAATTCCACCAGCTCTACCGTCAGGTCCAGGCAGACCACGAGTTCCGGGAACACCCTATAATATACAACCAGAGAAATGATCAGTGGAGAACAATATTTCATCAGTCATAATGCCCTGTTAAATTTGAATGAATACAAACTGGTATTGATAAGCGGCTGGAGCACCATCATGAGGTGTCTTTGAATTGGAAATTCAATAGTGGGTTCCTACATCTGTTCAAGCAAATAGGAGAACGCTCCCTCACTCCCATCATTTACACAAATTCCCAACCCCTTCTTCCTATCTTAAGACTTTTGATCCATCCCGCAACTTATTATGGCTGCGGGTCTCAATCGAGGGTCTTGTGGCCAATCGAATCTTTGCCCTGACTAATCATTGTATTATCAATCCCCTCTGAATTGCATTGGTAACCTGCTCCGCTCTTGGAACACACTGGAAATGTAAGATATAGGCAGACTGGATGGCATACTGACCGACATGCTCGGATACATGTGTGTTTGCGCATAAGCAGAAAACTGCTGCATAGTTCTAAGAATATGGTGGAAAGTCTATTTAAGCTTGAACTAAAGGTTTATAATAATCAATAATAGGACCTAAATTTAACAATATATTATAGAGATCAACCCCTCCTTAAACCTGTACTATTACTACTATCAATAACACCATATTGGAAGTTTGTAACACACGTACTCTAATTCCAGCAGGTCCAGGGGGGCCAGAGGATCCGGGTTCACCATTGGGTCCTCTCTTTCCTTCTTCTCCAGATGGTCCAGCAGGTCCTTGGGAACCAGCAACACCCTGTGGAGGGGATTTAAACCATATTGAGCCACAAAACAAGCTGTAAAATTAAAAACCTTTAGGATAATCAAAGATACTTACAGGCTCACCCTTTGCTCCAGTATCTCCTTTGCCACCAGCAACACCAGGTTCTCCCTGTAACAAAATTCACAAGGTTTATGGGCCATAATTCTTAAAAAAAAAGAGTTATATTTATATACAGGAGTTTGCTACAGTGCTTTGACTTACAGCAAGACCTCTAGCGCCAGATGGGCCAGCAGGTCCGGGAGGTCCAGGAATACCACGAGCTCCAGGCAGACCAGGAGCACCAGCTACACCAGGAAGACCCTATAATGGTTTAAGAAGAAATCATTAATGTCCTATATGTAATATAATTAGATGATCATGTAAATCATATCTTTCTCTGGGTATAGGGCCACTAACAGGAGGCATAAGGTTCCTTCCTTGGAACTTCATAAGTCAATTACTAAAGCGTATCTGGTCATTTATTATAAAACTAGGAACTAGATTTCATTATTTTTCCAAATGCATTTATTTTTTTTTATAAATGAAAAGGACAATAGACTTAGCTAATTGAATATGGTGAAATGAATACTTACAGCAGCGCCTTTAGCTCCATTGACACCATTGTTACCAGGGTTTCCCTAAAAAACATTGAGTCAATATATAATGTTAATTCTCAGGCATAACTGACTTGTACATGTCTTCATTTTACAAAATCCATTTAGTACTCACAGCGGGCCCGACGGGTCCTACACCACCAGGGGGTCCGGGTTCACCTCTTCCTCCAGCGGCACCAGCTGGGCCAGTGCTTCCAGAAGGTCCAACTTCACCCTTTTTAGTTTAAAAAAAACATACAAAATGTTATGAGGTCTGGATAGTGTCAGCTTAGTGTAGGCAGTTATGTCACATTTTGAATTGAATGTCAATGACCTGTCAATAATCTATTGGTATAAAATGTAAGACGTATTCCAAACAAATGGAATAGGTCCCAATGTCTGGCTATTATAAGAATAGAAAATAAAAGAATAATATGGTATATTGTACCTCTATGGTATATCACATACCTATATGGTCTTGAGATTGTTTAATAGCTATAACAATGGTAATTATAACCATTACCTGTTTTAAGAAATGTAAAACATTAGAAGCAAATGTTTGCTTTTTAATTATTCAATAAGTGGGCCTACAAATGCAAATATTAACAATTGACTTGAAATATTGGATTCTGACAGCTTCACAACATTATATTTGATTCACAAAGTAATTCTGTATATTTATTGTATTATTGGGGAATTTGACATTGTTTATATAAAAGTTGTGACTGGTGAATAAATAATAATAATAATAATAATAAAAAAATAGTAATAAAATAGTAATAAAAATAACTTCAAGAGAAATGAAATGACCAACCTACCTTGGCACCTGGAGCACCAGGAAGACCGGGGGCACCACCAGCACCAATGGGACCCTGAAATAACATAATCACTCTAATTAAAGAAAAGTAAAAATAAAATTTGTGCACCCAACGAGTGATCAAAATTATTTTAGAAATTATCCAGTATCAGATAGAGTGTAAAATGGTATAATGTATCTTAAATACTATGAAATCTAAACCTGAATGAAATAATATACATAATGCTAAAGTAAAATAAATGGATACTTACTGCAGGGCCGACGGGACCAGAGCTACCATCGCTTCCACGTGCACCCTGTTAAAATAAAATGTATTTGTTTCCATCCATGGTAATGATCAATGCGTATAGACCGTCTTCCATCCCATGCCATTGTGTGATTCACTTACAGCGGGGCCAGATGCTCCAATACGTCCTCTTTCACCTGGAAGACCACGAGCGCCCTTTAAAAATAAAACAAAGAGACATGAAGTATTTTACAACTTTATTTTGTTAGAAACTATAAACTATACAAAGTCTATGCAGTCATTATATCATCATTATACTACATACAAACCTAATATGAGAGTGACTGTGAAGGTGCTGATCCAGAGGTAAAGGCAAATCGCTGCATACTGTGCGTTCTGTAGTTTAGTGTGAAAAACATGGATGGGCTGTGTGTGATCCATAGGTACATGGAATTCTACACCTGAATACCTATGCAAGCACTGCACGCAGCATATGGGTACAATGCAGGAAGCTGTAATAGTCACTTGAACATATATGTGTGTGATTACAGGGTACTACACTGTAATTTGCACTGTAAATGGAGTTTCTGATTAATGTGACGCCTCTGTCGGAGCAGCTATAGGAGCATGTTCATTACTAGTTAGGACCCTGAGTCACCCCTCTGTATCATCTGAAAAGTAAATGACTCATTTTTAGTTTATCTCCACATTTCCACTTCAGTTCTGAATCCCACAGACTCCTTTAGTATTATAATGATGGTATCGGTGACTTGGCCCATATACATGCACTCTACGATGACTCTACGATCTCAGTGGGTTTATTAAACAGGTTGCACACTTTCGCCTTAAGGTAAGTTTAGCAACATCGAAAAAACTATCTATTATTTGTATTGTCCAAAAATGGATGGAAAATTTAAAGAAAAAAGAAAGACATTAAGAAAGAAAGAACATAATAATGATATTACAGACTGGATGGATACTTACAGACTGGCCTGGAGAACCGTTTTCACCATTAGCACCATTTTCACCCTGTAAGACACAATCATTACAATGAATTTAGAACAGTAATGGCATAAACAGCTGAATACACGCTATGAGTTATGGCTAATGGCATTTTAACAATAGCTTCATTTTAAAAAAGCCATGAAGTGTCCTAAAATGTTTATTTGACATATAATAGGCCACAGGAACCTTCTGGAAACTCCAATACAAATGCTTGATGTATATNGCTATATGATATATGCTACGAGGCTTTGTAATAGCAGTATCATATGCTTATTCTGTGTTTTATAACAGATAAATCCATAAGCATAAGAGATGCAAAATCCAGGTCTGCAAACCTTCGGTTACATGGGCGATTACTGAATTACATATTAAACCTCTATGATATAGATCTGGAGTCCTGAAGAGTCCTCCTGCCACATAACTGGCTGATTCCTGTGTCTTCCGGCAGCCATTCGGGACTGTACTCGTCCCTAGGGGTCACCTTGAGGATCAGGACCCCTCTACTGTTTTGCTTATACAAAATAAAAACACATAGTTCTCAATGTTACCTTGGCACCAGCAGCACCGGGGGCTCCCTTCTGACCATTGTCACCAGTGTGTCCCTATAATAAAAGACAAAGAGCAATTATTATCCAATATATGTATGTATATATTCCCCATACAGATATTAAACTCTATCAATCGCCTATAATACCAAGTCAAGGAACTCACTCTAATTCCTTTGAATCCGGGGAGACCAGGAGTTCCGGGGAATCCACGAGCACCCTGAAAAAGAATAATTCAATGATTAGCAAACGTCAGATGAACAGATCGATCATGTACTACTCTGTTACTTTATTATCTACCCTTAGAAACATAAAAAGATATGAAGATATGATATTATGAGGGGTGGGGGCATTTAAGGTAGCATTGCTTTTAACTATACCCAAAAGAAATGTACAATCATTAACATACGTGTTTAGCATCATACCTGAGCGCCAACTACGCCTCTCTCGCCAGGTCTTCCGGGTTTGCCAGGGTGGCCCTAAAAAGGTAGACAAACATTCGTCAGTCACTAGTTGATGACAATGGATGTCAGATACTTGGTATATATGGTTACAACTGTAATACTTACATCTTCACCTTGTTTTCCTGCTGGTCCAACGGGTCCTCTGGGGCCTAGAGGGCCCTAAAAGTATATAAAGTGACAATAATTCACTATTGCGTTCTTGTTAAATGTGATTGAAAATGATTGTATTAATCGTAATGGTAACTTACAGTTTGGCCGGGTTCACCAGGCTCACCGGGAAGTCCTTGGAAACCTTGGGAGCCCTACAAGTGGGATTCAAAGATGACATGGTCAATAATACCCAAACGTAATTCTGAGATAACTATATACTACCTAATCCCAAACAACATCATTCATAGCACCAGATCTCCAGGAGGTACATCACCTCATATGTCTCAGAGATGCATCCTACTTATCCAGAGCTACAGTCTCAGATATACCGTCACCTTATATCCAAGAGTTCCTCCAAATTATATACTAACTCTATATCCCAGAACTACATCACTCCAAATCCAAGAGGTACCTTCTCCTATATCCCTGGCCTAAATCATGTTAAATCCAAGAGCTACACCATCAATAGTCTAGGACTAAATTACCACCACTATATCCTGTGCAACAGATCCTTATATCCCAAATCTCCTTACTCCATATCTTCATAATGTCTCTATATACAGAGCTACAACCCCCATCCAGTATTAAATCACCCCAAAACCTAGAACTCCATCCTCCATGTTCCATATAACAGACCAATGTCACCCAGTATCAGTACCCTCATACCCTGTACCCCATACCTACAGCTCCTCATGTTTCCAACCTACAGTACATCCACAAAGATATATTGACTAAATCCCATGTTTATCACTATGATTGAAAAGAGACACCATATGAACGCCATATCCAAGAGCTACATTACCCATATTCCTGAGTACATCCACCATTCTCCAGACCAACTTCCCTAAGTGTCATCACCAATATCCCAAAGGTTAAACTTAGCCCAGAGATACCTTGTCCTATAACCCAATATACCAAATCCCTTTATCCCAGGCTACATGACCCTATATACCAGAACTCATTGGTTACATGTTACAGAGCTATATCACCCCATTCCCTACAGCTACCACATCTCTTGAAAAATATTATAGATTATGAATGAGTCTGATCCATGTAAAATACTTACAGGGGCTCCGGGAGGTCCAGGGGGTCCTCTTGGTCCCATTATGCCCTAAAAAATTAAATATATTTATTTATTTGACAGTATAAAGTGAATGTCATTTCCACTAAAAACTGGTAAGTAACTGAGTCTTCATCCGTCGCTCAGTGATTTGGAAAGCTTTATGATTGTCCAGTTCGAGTTATCAGTATAAACAAGTACTTACTTGGGGTCCGGGGTCACCGCCAGCCTTGGATGGGTCATACTGAGCAGCAAAATTCTAAAAAGACATAAAATGGGGAAACATTGATGAGTCAAACCAGAATCCTAGAATGGGGCTCACTTAGGTTACCCTATTACAGCAAAACCCTGGCCATCAATTGAACAAGTAACAAACCTTTACTAGCTAACTAGCTAACTAACTAACTAACCAACAGATAAACTAACTAATCAACTAACTTACCAACAGATAAACTAACTAACTAACTAATCAACTAACTAACCAACAGATAAACAAACTAACCAACCTACAGATAACCTAACTAATTAACTACTCAACTAACTAACTAACCAACCAACAAATAAACTAACTAACCAACAAACTAACTAATTAACTAACTAACTAACCAACCAACTACCCAACTAACATACTACATACTAATTAACTAACAACTTACTAGCTAACTTACTAACCAACCAAGTAGCTAACTATGCATTTAAGTAACTTCCTAACCAACAGAGTAGTTTAAATAAAGGTCAGATGAAGTTGGAAGCTGGTTAATATCAATATTAATGTGAATATGAACATATGTCTTACTCCGCCAAGTCCAGGGGGTCCGGGTGGGCCAGGGGGGCCGGGGAGTCCATCTTGTCCATCTCTGCCTGGGGGTCCCTAAAAAGACACAGACATATCATAAGGTGAGAAACTGTCTACCACAAAGAAAGTTATATTTTATTATTATATTACGTTATATTGTTCCTTATAGTGAGGTGGAATAATGTGATAAGGCTTCTGTATCATAACCCATCATTCATCATCATTCATATCATACACCATCATTCATCATCATTCATATCATACA
>JABWIB010003632.1:15371-37475 GCA_016617825.1 Platyplectrum ornatum
GTTACACTGTTATTACACTTGGTCTAGGAAACATCATCTCTCATCTCCTGCATTCATCATGGTACCCATTCATCACCTACCCAGGTGTAACTTATTGATAACCCTGACTCTGGCTTTTTATCTCTATGCTGCATATAAAACAATGTCCTTTTTCCCCAAAAAGCTTTAGCAAAAATTGATAACCAAAGGATAAAGCTCAGCAAAGGATACACTACTCAGAAAAACACCTCCTTCACCCCCGCTTTAAGCTGTCAGTTACCATCACGATAAATGTCCTACTTCAAGGAGAATTGTTTATAATTGAACAGTTAGGTAATTATGAAGTAACATCGCTTACAATGCACATTACATTACATGACTGATTTGACCATCTGCTGCTGGAATGACAAGACAATTTCCTTATATATGCAATTGTATGTAAATTGGATAAATGGACTGGTTTGGCATTGATTTAGCATGATGAAAGCTAATCACACTGAGCCTGTTAGAGCAGAGTACTATCACATGGGCTGAAAACACTACATGGCGTTACTGGCTGCAGACACAATCCAGCTGGAATATAGGACGAGGAACGTGTAAGAGAAGAAAAGTAAATATTATTTATTTTACTGTTAAGAAGTATAGTGAGGGCTTTGGCTAGGTTTTGTTTGTTTGTTTAAAGTAGTAATATAAATTATTTTTACAACTAAGCAGTGAACTTGAGAAGTTTGACAAATGTGTGATACTGTAAATGGGATTTATATATATATATATATATATATATATATATATATATATAAAAGTAATATTAGGAATTATATAAATATATCAGAAATTAAACAGATGTTACAGTACCATATAAAGGCATAAGGATCCAGGTCAAGTTATTGTATGTAGTAGACATTTAGGTGATTACTGTGTCTGTAGACAGTACTTACAGCTGAGCTTAGCTTAGAGTATATACAGTAAGTACAGTCAATAGAAAGGAGCTAATAACATCTTTATATTGGGCCTGATCCAGAGTTTGAAAATAAGAGAGGAAAGTTACACCTGGANAAAACTATGTGACTTCATCTGTTACAAACGGCATTAGAGTCAAGAGGTAATGTTTCCTAGCCCAAGTCTAAATAACAGTATAAGTAACACTGGTCAGTATTTGCCTACTATAAGAAAAAGCAATGTATTCTCCCTGCATGCAAAGAATGATAATAATTTTCTGGATCCANTGTCACAGGCAATGCCATGATGTGATTAGGATATAAAGCAGAAATGACACAGCCACAGGCTGAGTGGTAGATAATATAAGAGTCAAATGTTCCGGGTGTGGTGTATGTGATATAAAGTAACATTACAGACATTCATATATATAACACAATTAGGTTGACAGTGCATGGATTTCTATAACAATGAACTCGACTTTCCGGACATTTTATTATTTATCATTACGNNATTGACCATAATAGTTGTTTAGNTGCAAGTGTAGACCTTTGTTGAGTACAGAAGTGGAGATCAGGCGTTTCAGTGAGGGCCCATTCATGGACCCAGCAGTGTCAAACCCCTGTCTGTCTGTCTAGCAGGTCATTTTCACGTATGCCACCATATCTTGGATCTGTAATGAGTGAGGCTTATTTATTTATTTAACTGGGCCATGAAACCTATTTACTATTTACCCATGTGTGTTATAGCTCACATCATATGAATGATGCATTTATCTATATTAAGAATACAATGTTCTATACGTAACATGGCATTCCATTAAGCATTCACACATTTCAAGCATATTCATTATTTCAAGTGTAACTGTTTATAGTGTACTATGTCTACTAGTCTAAGGCTTACGCAAGGAATAGGTGGATTTCAGAACTTTGTTGTTTCAAACAACTTATTTGAGCTTCTTAACAGCTGTCTGATGGTCACAACACAAAGAGTCAAAACAAACCTAGCGCCAGTTGCTTACAGAAGTACACTAATCTGTAATACCCCAAACAGTCGGATCTTCTAGAGGGAAGTATTATCCCGTCTCGGTATTTTGCCAAAGGTCATACTCAGAAAACAAATGAAGAATTCCAGCAGTCCAATNTGCTTTTAGCAAAATTTCACAAACAAGGCAGAGGCTTAAGTGGCAGCTGCTCGTGTTCGTCTATCCAAAATGACAATTTGTACAGTTTCAGACCAGGCATTCACCTTGGACAGTCTCTTAAAGGTTGTAAAAAGACACTATAACTGAATGCCCATAAATGAAATATAGTAAACATGGCAACTATGCTAGATATATCTACACTAGATTCAAGCGGGCTTCATCAAGAGGGAATCCCCACTTGGTAACTGGGCCAATGACCAAGTAGACAAGAAAGCCCTAACCTACCCCCTAAGGCAGATGTAATAGTAAAGAAAAAAAGAAAAAAAATAACCCAATTAATTCTACACTTAGGACCAGATCCAGACTTACGTACTATTGGACTGACGAGCGAGTGGGAAACCCATGTTGAATTGCAGTAGAGGTAAAATGAGTGTTACAATTTGCGACTAATGAAATTTAACAACCCTGCAATTGAACATGGTTGTGCCCACACAAGTTCAANAGTACACAAGTCTGGATCTGGCCCTATAAGACTATAGTTGGAATTGGATTTTGTAACATATCAGTCATGTAGGGAATTGTTTTGATTTAGCGCAACCAGGATTGATTGGGGTTGTTATTGCCTTTTTGAGATTAAATCTTTATGGTAGGATNATATGCTTACTAACATTACAGATTTTGGTCTGTTTAGACTTTGGGGATATAACAAAGTTAGCCTTAAAGAATTGAGAATGGAACCAATCGAACACTCGCTATCATTTTGCGTTTGGTAAATAAAAACCATGATCTTATTGGCTGCCATGGGCTACATTCTTTGTGCCTTGACGGTTTTGAGATTACAACTAGATTTTCATGTAAATGATACTGGAAAAGTTTGTTGCAGTTAATTTGATATTAGTGTAATTTAAGAAGACTTCTCGGTTTAGATGTCATTAATGCCAATAACACATTCAGAATAGGTCCATCCTGATCTATAGCTGAAACCTCTATACCACACATAACAAAAAGAGGTGTGTAATAATACTACTATAGGTTACCTCCAGCACAGGTTGCCGAGCATTCAGACCAGGGAAGGTGGTGCCAGGAAAATCCCACTTCGTTGTCTCCACTACCTGTACGAGTGATGGGGACATTAAATTTATATCGGATTCCCATGTTCTGTTCTTGAAGGAGAATCTGTCAAAAATTATTACGAAGAAAAAAGAACAACGTTTATGTCACACAACTGATAGAAATCCAAACCGAACGTCTGGAAAAGATAACACAGATCAGAACAGACAAGTTACTATTTTTTCCAAAGCAGCTTTTAGTAATAAATTACATGCACACTTTCACAATCTTCAGGGCTTTTTTTTTCAGCTGTTATCATTACGTGTGCATTAATTCTTCTCAGCAAATTAAATTTCCAAGTTAAGCAATTCTTCGCAAAGCCAAAAGAATATCTCTGACGTAGAGATCAGTGAAATTTCCTGCTTCACTGAAAGAGTGAGGATAACATTTGCTGACCATATAAGGCCAGTTGTGGAACTGCGAACATTAGTCGAAAGTATTTGTAATGTTCACTAAGGCAACAGGACAATTGCAGGGAATAGAACCTAGACATTTCTGAGATCTGTGCTGTAACGCTGGAATACCTGCAGTCAGCCAATATCAGCATAAGCTGCTGTATCTTAACTAACAACAAAGCCTTACATCACTGCTGGGACAGGCACTCTCATTCCTGGAAGCAATGATTATTTACCATCACGATTAGACTTTCTGTAGTGGGTCCTAAGGCTTCTAGAGATTCGGGTTCATCGGTTGGGCGTTTGTAATGGAAAGCTGTTCCGGCAACATCAAATTTCCTTGGCCAGTCTATAGTCCAGGCACCATTTATGAAATAGTCATCAGCATCAGATTTCAGAGCTGTGTAAAAACAATAATAATGATGATAAATAGGTTTACTACTAATGTACTACTCACAAAAATGCTATTATTTCAATATAAAAACTTTTTTAATAAGTCACTTTTTATTTCACTGTTCACTGGATGTTCAGTACCAATAGCACTGGAAGAGGGGACTTGACAGCTGTAGCCAACCCAGAAATAAAGGCATGTGTAGTAAACAGGTGATGTTCATAAGGTTCATCAATGGTTATACTGTCTGCACCAATGTCAAAATGTCCAAATGTTTAACATCTCTACTTTATTCTACTGCAGGTATCAAATAGAATATTGTAATAAGCCGCATGCTGTGGTCAACATTACAATAACTATCTCCGACCTTAACTATAACATGATTTAGCAAAGCGGAGCAGTAGTTACTGGCAATAGGGGAGCAATGTGTCTGCTGTGCAGTGTAAGTGCAGAAAGATGGTCAGCTAGGTCAGAGGCGAGCCTTGAGCATTAGGAGCGGCAGGAAAGTTTCAATGTCAACCATATGTAGACCTGGTTCCCAAAATATGTCTATTTTTTGCAGCAGCCGACAATGAATAGTTATATAGTTGAGATAGTAATGGTTACATCTTACATGTAACCGTATCCTCATTATATACATATACAATTATGTTTGCTCTTGGAGTTGTGCCAAATACAGATGTGATGCCTCCATACTATGAGAAGACGATGTTGGGTGATCGACACATGACAACATGCATTGATGAGAATGTTTGAATATCACTTTTAATGACCACTTTGTATTTTCTTTTTACTCTACTTAGATATTTTACTATAATGTTACTTTGGCACAGAACACTTTGGCATTTTATTTCTACAGTGAAATTATACAGGAAAACAAAAAATGAAACTCACCTATATAGTTCTTTGACATAGCGACCTCTTTAATTTCAATGTGAACTGAACCTCGAGGAATTTGCACAACTTCCATGTAGCCTACAATGCAAAATGTAGCATGTTATTACCAGCATCTGGATTGTCATGATAGTAACATTACTTTAATAATACAGATGTCTTTACGCACTATAGACGGCATGCACATGGCCGTGTTCCACAAAATCAAACAGGGGAACAGCTAGAAAGCAAAACATTCAGGACGGCCTGGGAACAGAATAATTGTGTACTGACGGAAAATGAGGGTATGCCCAGGAAACAGGACACTAATGCTAAGTTACAGGTCCAGCAGTTTGCGTAGTTGCTTTGGACAAAGGAATGATTGGTGTTTTATATAATCTAGTTAAAGTTTTTCTTTAAATTCTAACCATCCCACCATTGTTTTTCTGATGGCCAAGGTGTGACATTGCAATGCACCCCTCATGATGAGGGCTATCAGTAAACTGATTAGTGTTGTGGCAGATTAGTGTTCATGTATAAAAGTGCAAGATGACTTTAAGCATGAGGTCTTTATATTTGGAGGTAAGGCCCGGGTTTCCATGTGAAAAGGTGATACAGCGCCCCATAAAATCTGATTCCTTATATGAAACTAGACAGAAGCTCTGGTTATCATTCAAGGGTAAAGCAAGACGTGTAAAATACACTCTTGAAAAATAAGCGTTGGTGCCATTGTAAGTGGTTATGTCTAGTATAATATAATTATGATATTAAATTGAAATCATAGATATAAAGATCAAGATATAAAAAGGGGCCATAAAACAGAATAAAGTAGGTTGCACGATCTTGATGTTTGTGTGTTCCAAACTAAACCAAAGTCACAAGCTCTGAGAATCATTTTCTGGGTTCCGCAGCAGATATATTGTAAATCCCCCACATAGATCATTCGTGTTTCAATGTCCACACTCAAAATAGAAGTTATTAGAGTCACACATTGGTCTCAAATAGATCAACAACAATGGTCCGAGACTGGATTTGTAATGTGTATTATGAAAGAACCTACTGTGATTCAGACAACAATTGAAAACAGATGATGAGGGGAAACGTGTCTTCTGGGTTAATTACCTCTTTTGGAAATCTATCCATTAATATTTTACATAATATTTTAGATATAACTCCACGCTGAAGACGATAAAAGTAGTCTGAGATGGACACTAATGAGCAAGGGAGTATAAATAATACAAATAAGCACGATGTTACAGAGCACTCCCTAATAAATGTCAGGCTATTATGAAGACATTGCGATGAATCATGACTGTACTTCTCTATGGCCTGTACATGTGTCTGTGAGAGATACCATGTGATAGATACCATGTGCTGCTGCCTTATCTCTCTCAGGTATTGTGCAAAAAACGTGTGATTAGAAATGACCCTGGAGAAGCAGAGATGTGGAGATTGTTATTAGCGATGAATAATTCTTTGGCACCGCTCATATGTTCACATTTGGTCTTTGGTTTGTTTGTTTTCATTAGTTTGAAGCAGCTCAAATGATTGTGACCTCTACAGTCATCCATAAAGCACATCATTTTCTCAGAGATATTCTATTGTTATAGATTAGTGGTAGGAGAAGCCAGTAAATAAGTAGTAAATAGAGCATACTACTAGATATATACATATGTCAGATCATTAGATCTTGTACAGGAACCCTCAAACTGCACAGCATTGTGTTTAAGTTGAGCCAGGGAACTTCACCTTTCAAATCTAATTGTGTTTTCATAGTTTATACTTGCCTTCCCCTGCAGGTCAATGTTTGGTTTGGCCCAGGTCTACTCTTGCACATGTTTTGCCCTTACTCCCAAAAGCTGGATCAGATCTTTACATGTGATGGACACCATGGACCTGATGCAAAACATGGCTCTGGATGTCTATGCATGTAGTGTGCAGGCACAAAACAGTCAAGCTGAATGCAGCTACTTGATAATATACATTGTGAGTGCATGGTAATACACTTTAAGGGATACTGGAAATGTGAATGTGTTAAGACCAAGAATTAATTTTGCAAGAAAGAAACCCTAAGATATTAATAGCAACACTGATTAATTTATACTACAAAATGGTCAGTCACCTGAATATATGTATTGCTTTTTAAGTAGGAAAAGTTAACACAATTGTCCAAAATGTGCTGCCAGCCCACTGGACTTAAGGCGACCATTCACGAGAACAACTTCGTTCTCGTGGAATATCGGCACCGACAAACAGGGTGAATCAGGGAAAATCACCATGTCTGCGGGCTATCCAGGGAACAATGTCGTTCTCATGGTGGCCATAGGAAAGACTGGTGGCCTGTTAAAAAAAATAAAATTAATTAATTAAATATAAATATACTCACGTTACAGATGTCTCCTTCTCCCTACGCGCTGGCGTCTCCGTCTTGCACGGAGAGGACGCTGTATATGCATGACGCCGTTATGCATATACGGCATCCTCTCCGGCTACTTTTTTACAGGTATTTTTCGTTATTTTTCCTTTTGTAATCGGTGATCAATGGGAAAATCTGTTTTATACTGATGTCATTTGTTTATGTTTCTCTGCGTTTTGTTGCTGTTGGGATTTTTTTATGTGGCCGTGTATGGACCGATTTTTTCCCAAAGCACACGAATATCGTGGGTTTTGGGTAAAATTTGGCCCATGAATGGCCACCTTTAGACAGGGCCTGTGACTGGTGTAAACATTTTACCATAAGCTGTGCATATTAACACCTGTGATCTGCTCTGGAGCATTCCTTATTCTACATTGACTTTCCACCCATTCCCTTCCAGGAAACACCCTTCACAATGCAAGCAGTTGATTTGCCGCTGCATTCAGTCCTGAATGGTCTGCACCTGTGTGAGCATGGCCTCTGAGCATAAGCAGTGTGAAATAATGCTGAGATACTACAACATCAAGCGTAACTTCACCTCTGGATCAGGCCCAGCATCTTTATTTATTCTTAACAATTATTTATATAGTGCCACGATAAAATGTTTTGCAACAACTTACACAGAACTTACATCAGTAGGAGCTATATAATCTAAGTTCCCTAGTAGACATACACACACAGGTTAATTTGGGCCAGCCCAGTTAAACTGCCCACATGTCTTATTGGAATGCGGGGGAAACGCCACACAGATATGACTTATGCTGACCATACTCCAGACCGATACCGGGCTCAATGATGCGATGCGTGCTGTATCATGCCTGCTGCAGGCAAGATTCATGCATATTATAACCAGCTTTCATGCCCATTGCATGTACACCAGTGAGATCCAGCGATAGATGTCACTGGTGTATGGCCAGCATAAGCCCGTGAAATTAATTCAATGGTTGTAAGGCAGAATTACTGATCACTTATCCACTGTTTTATGGTTATTACAAGGTTGGTGTATTATTCTTCACAGGTTAATGAATACAGAAACAAAACAAATAAATCATTATATGTATATTTACCTCCTCTGGGCAAGGAATCATTGAAGAATCCCTCTATTGCTTCACAAGTGCTTCCATCTCCCCCGCACACTCGACACCTGTCTTCTTTAGCATCAGAGCCCAAAATGTTATCACAGCCTACATGCTAAACAGACAAAACATAATGCATAAAACAGTCAGATTATGGAAAAAGACATGCATAATAAAAGAATTACTGTGAATGCTTATAATTATCCTAAATGCTTTTTATAATGACTAATATTATCTCAATGGTGCTCTTGAATCCACTCATTGAATTCGGTCCATTTACCAGAGTACTGAATTCAATGCTGATGTTACAGCAGTCATACACTGAAATTCTATAACTGGTAATCCATGATGGGGCATGTAGTTTCTCAACAACTGAAGATCCACAGGAAGTCTATGCCCTTGTTTGGGAAAGTAAATATAGGGATTTATTTTCATTTTTTTTAGAAAATAATTAATTGTTTAAAATAAAAGTTGATAAAGCAATTCTGAGAAAAAACATATTTTGTTAAAATGTTTACATGCACGAGTACTATTTCAAATAAAATCCAGTAACCTTGCATTCTCCATTGATGCAGATATCCAGGGAATCGGCATTGCAGCGAGTTCCATCTATTACAGCAGGGGCCCGCTCAGTGTAAAAATTATAGCCCTCAGCTAAACAGTTTAATGCACACGATTTAACACCACCTGTGATTGCAAAATGGACAGATATTAATATTTTATATGTGGCCTGCTACCATTCAAACCGCACAACAGTCATCACAGTGGAACATGTTACATTTAATATACTTAAGCCAGAGCTATAATAATTTTACTTCAGCTTTGCTACATATTCAGGTTTTAGTACAAGCAGTAATGCATCCTAGTTTTAAACACACTTTTATACAAATGACAAAATATAATTCAACTCTGCCGTGATGACGAAAAGACAGTAAAATAGTGAGCCCTGTCTGCATTTAAAAGTTTATGGTACCTACAGGATCGTGAGGTCAGAGTTACACTGAATTCTGGCTTCTGTGCTAATGGATATAAGATAATAAATCTGCGTTCAGATTACCACCAAACCAATAAAGCTATGTTCCAATTACCACCAACCTGTGAATGACACAGAAATTTCCTGAAATTCTTAGGGTTTTTAGTCCGAATGACCCCTTGTAAAAAGAAGGGTTATTACCTTCAGTCTAAACAGTGCCTACCTAGGTTTTTTCACTGAAGTGTTGATTGGCTGTGCAAACAACGTGACTTTTATTTACCAGCCCATCACGAGTTCGGTATGAACAGTGTCGACCCAGGAATTTCACCAAAATACTGGGAATTTCATGCAAATGAACCCCTGAACCCCCGCAAATACCTGGCTTAATTAAACATGTATTTGCAAGGTGGTAGTTTGAATGTGGAACACCCCTACTTTTTCCTGATAGCAGCATGATGATAGGGCAAAATGTATGTGCAACACAACGTCCTACAATAATTTGACCACTGGGGGCACAGTTTAATTGACGTCAATGGCAAATATGCTGTCAGTATCACAAAAGAGAAATAACAAATCTTCTTTATGACAAAACTTATAACCCAGTCATTACCAATGAAGAATGACACTGACACGGATTATCTAGATGCAGCCCTGTTTCTTCAATGATCAATGGGAGTTTCAATATATATTTTTGGTTAAGAGAAACAAACCTAAATTGATTTCATGTGGTGAACTAGTATAGCATGATTAGCAAAAGACACCAAGACATATGGTGTGATGTCCCTGTGTACAGAAAGCAAACACAAAAAGATTCAACATGACATCTGTATATAATACAGGCTGCGTACAGAAAGGACATGTACTTCCAAACGCGCCTTCTGCAGACAAGTACCCGTGCAGATTTACCCCGACTCTGGGATCATCCCTTGGGTGCCACTGGGGCAGTTAACACGTGGAGCTCTGTTTCATACACTCAGCCCATGAGCCCTCATGTGAAATGCTTCTTTGTAGGAATTTATTTTATCACTGCAGACAATGTTTTAAGTGCTCAGTAAAAAGTACTTAGCTTTGAAAATGCAGTGTTTTCAGATGTGACCAAAACGCTTGTAAAATTTGACATAAGTGTTTCCATAGATAAATCTGTATCAGTTAAAGCACCCGTGGCAATTCGTTTACAACATATCATTTTAGCATTGGATTTTAGTATTCTTTTAAATTATATGCAGTAACTTGTACTATTTTTTCATCCGTCGACAATGCATGGAGTAAGTTACTCCTCTAATATAGGTCCGCTAATACAGGTCATTCCTGGCTAAAAAAAAAACCCAGTAAATCAACAAAAAAAATTTTCTCCAAATTTTAGCAATTTAAAAGGTAGAAACATTGAAGAAGAAAAAAATACAAAACCTGTTGGCGAGGATGGAAGAAGGAGAGAAGAGTTAGGTGAAAAGGTAGTGAAAGAAAGAAAGACAAGTGCTAATCGGCCATTTGTCCTCATCATGATAATTGGATAAAGATCTGCATACATGCTGTTTTGTGACAGATGTGCTTATTGTTGCACTAGTTTACTGTTACTCACAACTTACTCAAGAGTGGGCAAAACCATGTTGAATTGCAGGGGAGGGAAATTGAATAAGTTGCAATCAGTATTACAGGTGAGAGATGATGTTTCCAGCCCAAGTCTAATAACAGTGTAACAGTAACNCTGGTCAGTATCTGTGTGCAACATGCAACAATAAAGTATTCTCCCTGCATGCACACACTGACATTCATTTTACCTCCCCCGCAATTCATCATGGTTTTACTCACTTGTGAGTAAGTCAATAGTGCCTAAAGATCTGAATCTGGTGAAGTGATTCTTCACGCGGTTTACTGTCACTTCTGCTCTTTAAAGAAGATTCCATTTACGTGTTTCTTAATTAAAGTAGGGAAGGTTTAGAGGGAACTTGACAAAAGCTTGAGTTCACTGATGAATAGTCGCATATGCAAAACACAGGGGTTCAGAATATTATGATCTTCAGCTGGAGTAGAGATATACCTTTCAGGGGGGTTGTACACATAAAAGTCAACAGGTAACATATTGTCTACTCCACTATGATTCCACCTATCCTACTCCATATGAGGCCAAGAATACACTTAAGGATTATTTGCAAGCAATAAAAACTTTTATCAGATGAGATTTTGAATCTCACAGGAACGCCAGCTACGACAAGAAAATGGCCCTAAGAATTGTGAAGAGAACACAGGACATAATGCTGTCTTCATCTCTGACCATGAGTTACTGTATGTGAGCAGATATATTACTTCATCTTATCTTATGTATGGGAAAACTTTTTGGACAGGAATGTAAGGAATCTGTCTAAGCCATTGATCATCCGGGATAAAATGAAGCAAAAAATAAATTATGCAACATGAGAAACTGTGAAAGGCATAAAAATGTTTAAACAATTATGCTTAATGATCTACATGCCTACAGGTCTACGGATCAGTCTGACAAGGCACAGCCATATATACCTTTACAGGTTTAGAAGGCTAGGGCCAAATTCAGCACCAGTTGATACTTGTAACTTATCCTGACAATAAAGACACAGTATGGTGTGACTGGATGAAGGTGTTGTAGTATGTGATTTTCATGTTTAGGTAACCTATTCACCATTCTTTTTGATGATGCTGTTAACTTGACAACTGTAACATACAGAGGAGATAGTGAATAGTGGACATAGAGACTGATAGTGGACATAGGAATCCATTTTTATTTATCATACTTTTCTATCAGCATGCCATATTATAATGGTTTATATGGTACCCCCCCAAACAGATTTGAACTATGTTACAGCAAGATAAGAGTGCCTGCTGCATCATCGTTGCATTACTTATTGTCGCTACAGAGCGGTGATGACGTCTATCCACTGATGATACCTCACCTGGTGGACATATAATATAGGATAGAATGTGTACATTGGAAATACTACAACCACTACAAGGACTAATACAGAAGAATTGTCCCCTGTGAATGACACCAACTAATCTAAATTTCTCGACTTGCTCTATAAGTATCTGCTTATGCGATAGCTGGAAAAGAAGACAATTGGGGTCTTAGTTTGCCAACACCTGGAAGACCACAGGTTGTCTATTCCTCGTTTCTCTAATCTGCAAATAAATAAATAAAACTGTAAACCTGTAATCCCGAAGATCCTGAAAACTAAGAGTTTCCTATAGAGGACCTACAGTATTACAATACAAAATAACCAGGACTTCTTTTTAGGCATTCAGACAGTTGATGATGGTCACATCTCACATATGTTTAGAAAATCCATGATAAATAATGCAAATAATTAAAAAGAAATGACATTGCAATTAATATACTAGTTTAAATGACTAATTCATCTGAATTTGTGGCTTCAAAATGAAATATTAATAGTAATAGTAGTAGTAATAATAATATTCTTGGATTATAATATCCATATATGATATGCACTGTACACTGAACCAGACTTTCAAACCACATACAGTAAAGGTGGGGAATGGATATAGGAGGTACAGGTGGATCGTTGAGTTGATCGCATATATGTCTGCATCTTGTGATTACAGGTCAATGTGGAACCAATAAATAATGATCTGCAAGTATACAAATCAAAACCATGGACCCAGTCCAGTAACGTCATACTTACACCGTAAGCATTGTAACTACTTACAGGTTCTTGGGGAAATTGAGATGTTGGGTAGACATTGATTCCTGCAGAATAAACAATCGCTTATACAGAACTGCTTGAGGGCTATATCCACTAAACCACAAATAAATGAAAAACCATGAAAGAATCACCCATGCATTCACATCACTCACAAGACTGCAAAGCAATCCAGATAATGTTATAGAAATAGCATTGGTATGAAAAAGGTTTAATTCTAGGTAAGGCTCTGATTAATGGTGCCTCATCATTTACAAATTCCTAACCCAAATTGTGACCTGATCTGTCCTTTTTTGGCCATCTGTTTCACCTCATGTCACCTCATTCTCCAGTATACCAGACACTGGAAGTCAATCAGAGACAGTATGCGTAACCTCAGCTCACTAGACAAAGAATGTCACTTATGTAAACGTTATGGCTATAGAATTAAAGCTGAAAAATTCCAGCCATCTATTTAAAGGTGTAGACCTTCTGGAAGCCAAGGTCTCCGACTACTGACAAAACAAATAAAAAAGTCCCAGGCTCTGGATATACATTTCATTTAAGCTAAGTGGTTAGAGCATGAACAATCCAAGAACTCTTTCCAATCATTGTATCCAGACCTGTGTTGAGGATTGCCGAAGCATTGTGCAGGTCTACACAAGGGACCCATATTTCCAAAGGTTGTCATCAACACCTGATATCCACAGACAATTCCAGAGATCATACCTTTAAAAGCTCCTAAATGGAATTAAATACTTGTCTACTGTCTTTTAGTTTTGTCTTAATCCTGTTGCATATTCGCCTTTAATCATAATTGTTACATAGCACCACATTCAGACTTTAGGCACTATTGACTTACTCATAACTTACTCAAAAGTGGGTAAAACCATGATGAATTGCAGGGAGGTAAAATGAATGTTAGTGTTTGAATGCAGGGAGAATACTTTATTGTTGCATTTTGCACACAGATAGATAGTGTCCTCTAAATTGTTGTCTGCATAGAATTGAGGCCACTGTGGACCTCTCTCTATTATATATGGAGGTCATAATGATGCTCATTTCATTGGGTGGTGGTAACTCGATTGTTACCTGAATGGGCAGTATAAATTGTAACTTTTCCCTAATTTGTTATACATACCCTACCTGCATTATATATTTTCACTACTCTAATTAAAGTTCCTTAGTCCGTGCTTGACACTATGACGTTCAACATCAGATTAACAAATAATTCAGGGCTGATGACTTTCCCAGATTTTGGGCAATTCTCTCTACAAATCTCCCGGGACTGAGACTGTGGTGAATTAAGGCAAATCACTGCCTTCAGCCCCGATCAGTACTATGAATGGGCGGCCTTCATGATGTCACACCCATCCATTCAAGGCAACTGTATGGGCTTTCCAGTCGGGAGTAGGGGGCTTTTCGGCATGATTTGCATAAATCACACCCTCTGTCCCTGCCCCCATACTGCCGACTCTTTGTTTCTTCTGTAAGGGAGAAACCAAAAGTCGTCAACCTCGGCTAATAGACACTCACGTACTATTGAAATGATGACAAATCGATGTTTTGTCAGTTATTGCTCAACTTAGCACTATGTGTGCTTCCAGCTTATGGTGCACTTGTAATATGTGTCCTTCAAATGATTAAGTCAATGGAAAAGCAAATTAAAAGCATGACCTAATTTTCCTGTGTATAAAGAATCTGGGATGCTGCACAGTGAAGTGTTACAACATTCAGACCAATTGAGTTTACAGTTCTTCTTTTCCTCAAGCAGACAGCCCTGTGTCTGCGTAATAGCAAAAGCAAGGATTATGGGTTGAGTCTTAAATCATTATTGGCTGCTCGTATGGCAGGTTTGTGGATTAAGATCCTGCTCTTTGTTTAGTATGGAACATATGAAAGAGTTTATCCCTTCATACAAATCAACAGTTTCTCTCTAGAAGAATACATTTCTGGAAGGTGTGAAACGCATCTGCTTAGAAGGAAAGGGGCAGAAGACATTTGGCAACAGACGAAAGCAGACTGTATTGCGACAATTATCATTAACCCGTATTGACTCAATTTACCAGAGAAGATAGTGCCAGGGCAGATGATTTATAAATGTCTGGAACACTTTGTGTATGTAACTATTAGGTTCTGAGATGAATATAGTCATCCTATCACATAATGGAAAGAAAACCAATAACAATGAGAACTGCTCCAAAATCCTCTGTTGTTTTTTATACTTCTTGATTACTTTGTAGGAACCAGCAGTAATAGAAGCATTATACATGTCATTTTCATTCTACATAATGCTGGAGTGGAGCAGCAGAAAACCATTTCTAATGCTACATCTGGAGCCCTTTCTCCAGGTGGGCGCCGATAAGACTAAGTCCACCAGTTGGATGAGGGGATAGACGTTCCTTGCCTTCTCCAAGATGTTCTCTATACCTTACAGAGACTTCTGGACCTACCTACAACTTCAACATTATATTTCTCATGCAGACAATATATCAGACATGGGGCGAGCGCTCTACCAGTTTGAAAGCAGAAGATATTGAGAGTACCATACCCCTGAGTTATGGCTAATTTCCCTTCTTTCAATGTATCTTTCACAATACGAAAAAATCCCTTCTCAAGCACCTAAACAATGCTGCCAAATCGCAGATTCCCACTAACAGGCGGTCTCAATCACCCCCCACATATATGTTATATGTCCATGAAAGACAGGCTGTTCACAACTTGAACTTGTACCTCAAGTCACTGCTACCTGGTTTATCTGGTTTGAATTCAAATCCTCCTCATAGCTGGCTTCTTCCCCACATTAATTCTCCCTCTTTAGGCCGTTGGGCATTCACAGACACATTTGCTCTCTGCCTTCACCTATCCAGACTTCTATGGACTGGATATGTGCGTACGGAGGTGAGAACTTTCGACAGGAGAGTGAACTCCCCAACATTCAAGTTCTGTGCACTTCAAGAACCCAACATTAACTTTACTGAGTGGATCAGTAAGGCGCAATTGCGCTAAATAGCATGGCTAGCTCAGACTACAGTCAAGCGTTAGCCATGCGCAAATCAAATGCTGCCCCGCTGTATGGATAATCAAACATGGAACAAATTTCCATACTCTTGACTATGATGCAAACACATGCGCACGTTACAAATTGCGACTTGTACAAATCATCTAATGTACTGAAGTATGGATCCGATACTGTGCTTTTAAACTGGTGACTTACAGTACGACAACTCTATCTTAATCATTTGCTCTGATCACATGACATCTGAATCTCTGATCACATGACATTTGGACTTAACATACTATTTGTGTGAAGATTTATATAGAGACATCCCTTTGCAAGAAATAATGTTGAACATGATCACACCTTACCTCCAGTGTAGGGTTTCCAGTTGTAATATTTCCCTCGAAAAGGCATATTGTCAAAGTCCGCACATTGCTTTTCCCTGAAGTCCCGAGATCCAGACGGACATGGCTGAAAATGACAGAAAATCCAGGGTGGGTTCTTTAATTTGCTATATAAGAACATCACGGTCCTCATCTGATACAATCTTTCTAATCTCATATCAGATTTGCTTGCTAAAGCTTTGACACTTGATTATGATGCTGGTATCACACACAGGTAGTTCACTGTTAAAGGAAATGTATTGAATATATGCATATAATATCGGTACATGCAAAACAGACTTTTTTCCAGTTGAGTTGTCAGAGAGATGACAGAACTCTTTTAGATGGGTCTGGAATACTGTAAAACAACTGCTAAATCTTACAACAGTATAAGAGTGTGCAGTTGGCATGCAGACTAAATTGTATCTTTTGTAATATTGGACAGGCATAATATGATAGAGGTTATATAAACAGTTCTAAGTGTTACATCAGTTCCTCAACAGCTTTAATCTCCAATGCATGTCAAGGATCCCTTAGCAATTAATCCATCAGGTATCTCCTTATAAACACACATAAAAAACAGATGAAGAATCTGAAACGTAAACAGAGTTTTGGAAAAGCAGTTAAAGTTCTGCGGGACCAGCTGTTTCTCAGTTTGTCCTGAGATGTGCCATTAGCCTCCTGCTAAGGGAATTATCCAAACGCTGTGCAACGTAATGAAGCCCATCAACTACCAGTATAAATAAGTGTATGAGGAATGCAGGAGAAAAAGAAAGTCTCATGTTCAACATATGCCCTAAAACCCTAAAACTCTCTGTCCAGATCTAGAATCTGGAGCCACTATCATTGATGAGGAGTGAAATGTATATTTCTCTATATAGGAAATAGGATTGTGGAGTATGGTGGGCTGTCAGTAACAGAAAGGTCTTCCATGTTTACTAGACATATTAATGTATTATAAATGCTGCAGCCTTCCAATGAATTGACCATTTTTGAAGTGTATAATAGTTTTTCCCTTAATAGTGGATACTGTATACCTCCAATTATTATTATTTTAGATAATTCCATGGCTATATAGGGATGTTTTAAGGACAATAAATGTTATAAACCCATCCCACCCACTAACCATAGGATTCATGTATGACCAGACAATTGATTCTGATGGTAAAACCACCCAAGGCATAGGACATAGTGCTGTGACAAAATTCATAGTGTCTTAAACATTCAACTGCGACCAATATACAAGAAATACATTGACTGATCTCACCAATTGTGATGATTGAATTATCGCTCTATTAAATACCCTGCCCATCATACACAGTAATACAAATCTGAATCTGGTCACTGGGGAGTGTCTGGGTATTTGACGTACTTGTGCAGATACAACCTAAGGGACATCACTGTGAATTTGACCATATAAAACAACTAGTAAAAATGTGCCTTTTTTAGAAAAAAAAAACCCAAAACACCTATACAGTGTAACCTGGGGTTATATAAATAATCCCCTTTCTGACAAAGGGGTAGGATCTTAGTATAACAAAGTCAAAATCTTCATATAGCAAGTAACCACTAATGTCCCTTACAAAGCATCTTAGGTTAATCCCTAAAATAACATGACACACACAGCATTTGCCCTTTAACTTTGTAAAGGACAAATAAATCATTTACTCAAACACTTGTATGGTATATATCTAGTTGTATATGAATACCTGGACCCACCTAAGCATTTAATACCAGAACAATATATTTTCATCTTTGCTTTGAAACGTCTCATCATCTTGTGCTGGGATCCAGTTACAGTGACTGGCGAGTAGTTACAGCTCTACACAGTTGTTTCGAGGTTTATTTGAATCAACAGTCAAAACATTTGTTTAGAATAAAGCAGCAACAGTCACTGGGGAGATGCATTCATTCTATCGACGTGATTTTGTGCAGATTTAATAATACTTTACATTTGATCAATACAAATCATCCCCAGCTGTTGTGCACAAGCTCATAAAAGTTCATGCATCAGTGCAATGCTTTCCTCCTCTCATGACCATGTGTTATAGCTACGGCATGTTTCTCTGCTCTCCCTGGGACTACTGTAGAAACGAAGAAGGCAAATAAAACCAAAATCTGGATAAACATAATTAAATCTAATTACCAAAAAGGTTCGAGATGTATCTGAACCATTGGGGTGACGGGTTCTAACTGACTTCCAGAATGTGGCAAATGATCTGACTGCTAAAGACATGGGTGAAGATGTATTAAAGAGCTGGTCAGGGGGTTTGGTGCTCCAATATTTTGTCAAGGCCGTTCCTATCAAGTATACAGAGATGAAGAAGCTATGAATAATTAATATTACCTGAAGTGTAATCACCAAAACGAGAAGGTTTGAACCTCCTGCACCGATACAAGGGTTTTCCCCCAGCCTTTTTCTTATTTACCATTTCAAGGGGATGACACATCCCTAGTGAGCTACTAGGTGTTTGCTCTATTAACCATCTGTGGTGGTCAATTTTGTGTTACAACCTTAACCCGTATCCCAAAATATCTTGTATGTGTGAAATCCACAAGGTCTATGATATATGATGTAGATGGGTAAAGTTAAGATGAGGACAGCCGGGCTGGGTAGGGGGAAAGCTTTTTGACCATAAAATCACCACCAGGAAGGACCAGGGAAGTATCACCATGTTGTGGCAGCACTTACTAAAGCTGATCAGTGTTCAGATTAGGTGTAGTAAGAGCTGCCACCACAGGATGATACTTCCCTGAAATAACTGTAGCGGCCATTGCGCCCCTTTTAAAGAGCTTTGACCGCCCCAGAAAACGACCCTGGTTATAGTGAATGTTATGCCATGAAATAGTTATAATGATGTTTATTTGATTTGGAAAGGCTTGTTACAAAATACCTTATGTGTAAGCAGATTTATTATATGCTGTTATTGTACAGGGGCTATACTTATACTTATTTCTACTAATAAAAAAAAGAACAGGAATTACATTATTTTAATAATACTTCACTCAAAAACCAGATGAGCAGAGAGTATAGACAGTGGAGTATGGCACTGAAGCAAAGCGGTGATGGAAAGACGGAGAAGAACAGATGACCATGGAAATTGTTGAAATGCACGCATATATAATTTGAATGAGTAAATGTTGCCACGCAATTGTATTTGTTGCCCAAACAGTAGGCTAGACCCTGTATAGCTGGCCATACACAAGCCAAGGCGAATCAGCATGAGCATGACGTTATATTGAACATGTGCAGGTCATGAGGAGTATTTGAGGAAATGATCAAATTAGGAAAAAGAGGTATTTTCCCAACATTACTGGACTTTCTATAAGAATATTACAGAATGCTATATAACTTTCTATATGAATATTGTCCCTCTCACATATACATTAAGCTGGGTTTCCCACTACCTGATTTTCTTATGATCCGATATATTAAACATATTTAAACAATTTATACTTTTTTAAGTTTTAAGTTCCGATCATTGTGATGATAAATCTGGTTTTATATGATTAATATTTTTCACACCTATGATGTGCATGATAATGTGTGTGTAGCATGTACCAAGCTTAGGTCACCTGGCTTCTACCATGGTAAATTTGGCTTTCATTTGAAAATGATTTAATTTGAAAATTATTTAATGCTCTCTGTAAACACCTGTGTGTTAGGCTGGGGCTAAATTTGTAAAGAATAATAATAATAATAATACTCATGCAGCTGTTTCCATATGTCTCGCATTACTTTGTAAAATATATTGTAGCACCTGACAAGTGTGCACATCTATTGACAGTGAAAACAAATGTCTCCCAAAAAAACTAATACTTCTGGATGCTGAAGTGCCAACTGGCCCTGTGACAAAAGGACAGGCTGAACCAGACAGTTCTCAGTTCTTTAGCAGCAACATTAACAAGCCTATTATACAGAACGCTACAAAGATAGAGCAAAAATGTATTCAGAAGAACTAGGCGAGTCAACTTGGATGACCCTTACTTAGAATGAAATACATATATTAAACACAATTTTCTCTCCTTAATATCAACCACTATTCCCACTNTCCTGCCTGCACAATAAGTGGACAATCTGGTAGGCATTGGGCTTTTTTTTCATTTGGTTTTTATTAAAGTTTACATTTTACCNCGATTGTGGTGTGGCTTGGGAAGACTTGGGCTTGGACTTTTGCCTTTTATTGTTGGTGGAGTCATGAGATTACTATGTACTTCTGAACGTGCAGGTGTACCCCCACCAATCAAGGGTAAATNAACTTAATCTGTGACCTTTGCAAATGCAGGAATGGATGTAGACCTTCGCTAATGATTCATACGTTTTCAGTTGTGTCCAAATAAACNGGACTATAATGTAACAAAAACTCAAAGAATTTCCTTGAGAGTAATCNACTTTTAAGATTTAAATGATTAAGGGGCCGAATCAATCCCTTGCGAAGACGGGAAAAAACGCAAAGTGCGCTTTTTCCCGTCTATTACGGGACTGAAACCTCGCATCTTTTTGTACGCACCTCTATGAGCGAAGGGGATTGAATCGGCCCCATAGTCAGTGCTCTGATATTCCTGACTGCCCATAGAAGATAGGTGGGATATTGTAATCAATGATCACTATTAAGGGGTTTTATTTTCCATGCAGAACATTTAATCCACAGAGAGATGAAATATAAAGACTTGCTTATATTACTTAAGTATAACACTGTCAATGATGCCCGCATAAAACGTAATTAGTGTAGCACTTTACTGTTCTTGTAACCTTGTTTATGTATAGCAAAAGGATAGTCAACACTTTTGCTACTAGCGGTTAAGCCGTAATGATAGCCATTGTATCTGTGTCACTATTGTAACATATAACAATATCTTCTCATACTGCTCAGTAATNATAGCTTATTTGTATTCTACTTCCTACCGCAGCATGTCAAGGCTGTGCGATTTGGAAGGTGAATCAACTGCACATTGCAAAAATATGACAAAGCTACCAAAATGCTAAAAGAAGTCTGAATATTTGTGAATTACACCACAGGACAAGTAAAACATTGTGTTCCCTGAGCAGTATGATGCTGCCCTCGGTATGTGTGACTTAGCTGCAGAGGAAAATTACAGAGGAAAACAAAAGAACTATGAAAATGTAAAGTTTACTTAATGAAAGTGAGAAAAAAAAATGCGCTCACATGGGATCAGTCTCATTATTATTTCCACTACTAATACATTCCAAAACCAAGACTCAATTTTTTTGTAAATTCCAGTATTTCTGTGGTTATATTGTGTCTCAGTGTAATGCTGGTGTAAATATGGTGTAAACGTAAATATTTTATGGAATATAAGCAAACAACTAGCAGTGTGCTAATATTCCTCCAGAGGCATAATAATTGCAGTAGACCATATCCATCAGTCTGTCTATGTATCTGCTGACCCATAATTCCTGGGGGCTCCAGAATCACTGTGTCCAGTCCTGATCGTCACTATGAAATGAGTGGGGCATCATGGCCGCCCATTCATGGCAAATGTACAGGGTTTGCTGCTGAGGGGGAGGGACACTCTCCACCTCACCCCCATGCTGCCACCTCTTGGTTTCCCCTCACCCAGAACCAACCTCTTTCCCCTTCCACNTCCCCNGTAACCCCCTGCACNTCTTCAACTATTCGACCATTGNTCCATGTCATTCCATATCTCACACCAATCCATATTATTCCCCACCTCTATGTAACTATTCTATGTAATCACATTGCACCCCTGCCTATACTTGTTGTCTTATAACCAAT
>JABWIB010003633.1:8934-42589 GCA_016617825.1 Platyplectrum ornatum
GGTATGAGAGGGAGACTATTTCCTACATCACTACTACCCCGAGATGTTATTAGGGTTGCCCTGATCTCAGAGTTCGATATAAAGGGACATGGGCACCATCAATGCACTGCAGTGGGAAAACCAGGCAATGAATATATGTCTATAAGTATGAGTATATACAATGTAGAATGTACATGGATGGGTGAATGGATGTGGAGAGATAATAAATAAAAAAAAAAAAATACATACACACACTATATTTCTCTTTTTCTTTTCCATGATCTCTCCAATAGATAAGTCAGCAATGTTTGGAGCTGAACATAATATTAGTTATCTGTTAATTAGTAGCTCTAAATACAAGACACTTTTCACTTTGAACTCTTGCAGTGTTGCGTTTATAATACGTAAAACGTAGGCACCAATTTAAGGTAAAAAAACTTGATAGAACTACAGAGGGGAGGATTAAAAGCAGAATTTTATTGTTATCATTAAGAGCAAAGTACTGTAGTCGTGCACAACAAAAACAAATAAAAAAAAAACTTTAAACTTTTGAAAACAAAAAACACAAAAAGGAGATTTGGTTAACTGGTAGCAAACCAATTGGAATGGCCTTGGTAGGGTTACCTGCTAACAACCCAATGTAGCATCTCAGAGCTAACCCAATCTCAGGACAACAATAAAAACACTTAACATTAAAGGGAAGTAGAACAAGAGTCAAAACCCCACTAACAGGGCAGTAACTTTTTCTGAAGTGGATAAATAGCATCAGTACAAAATTATTTTTTTTTTTGTGAGAGTCTAACAGGTAGTGGTTGCTTTTAAAAGGATATAGTTTCAGGTGTTCAATGGTATTCAGCCATCTAAATGGGATTTTGGCATCAGATCATAAAATATTCAGCTTCACAAATTGTAGAAAAAATAAAAATCTAGTCTAGACTTTTTATATGGATTAGAGGCTACAAATGTTATGCCAATGCTCCATTATTTCTCCTGTCCTCCCAATTAAACACCTATTTCAGGGATCCCTTACAACAGATTAAAAATGTAACGATAAACAAATGTAAACAGAAAATATGGGGGAAGGGGGGCAGCAAACAGGAGCATGTAGCATATAAATCAGCCCATTGAGGGCAGGGGATTAACCTAGACCATCTTGATTCTAGCAGCTGCATCCAAAACTAATATGGAATATTTTATTTATTTTTTTTAAAAAGTGCGAAAAGAGCTGCTCTGGTATGTCTGGTCATCCCTCTTTTCCCCATAATATGACCCACTGCACCCGTTCACACATCGCCCCTTCAGTGCCACGGGGTAGGGGTTAATACAACCATCGCATAAACTTGGAACCAGCTAAGCAAGAGCCCCAAACCAGAGCTAACCTCTGACCCCTAAGTCACATGGGGGAGAGGCTGGGCATAGGGTAGCTGTACATTAGACACACACGCACAGAGGGTAAGGGGGAGTTTTGGAATCCGGACAAGGGGAACAGTGGGTGGCAGATTAAGGCACAGANACGTGGTAAGGGCTGCCGGGAATGTGCTCTTCGCCCCACTTGACAACCAGGATGTAATCCCCTTTGTCCTTCAGGAGGTACGTAACGTTGTACAACCGGCTTCCAAGGTGCTTTACCACAATCTCTTCACATGGTGTTTTTGGTCCATGAACCCCAACAAGAAGCATATTGTTACCTGAATGAAAAAAAAAAAATTGTTGTTATATGAATAGACCAGTAGTTCCTGAATGTATCAACATTTTATACAAAGACCATCCAACCACCAATCCCAATCAATATGATGGGGTATATTTACTAAGCCGCGAGTTTGCAGTGAGATTGGAAAGTGGAGATGTTGCCTATGACAACCAATCAGATTCAAGCTTTTAGTTTCATTTTACACACTGGAGAATGTGAACTCGAATCTGATTGGTTGCCATGGGCAACATCTCCACTTTCCAATCTCACTGCAAACTCGCGGCTTAGTAAATATACCCCGATAAGTTTATTGGGAAATCTTAAAGTTTTCTTGTACTGCCAAAGTTAAACACACACCAGTCAAACTATAAATGGGACGATCAGCAGGTTATCAAACTAACAAATTTGTTNAATCCAAAAACATGCAACAGATTGTGAAATGAAAAAGCAGTTAAGTTGGTGGCATGCTACAGAGTCTATACAAAAAGAATGTAAACCTAAACATCCATTTCGGATTGGCGTTACACTGGGCCTTATCAAGTACTTGAACACAATTGACGTAAGTGATTNAATTCCAGACAGAAACTCACCAGCTTTGCTGCAGTCTACTGTAAATGAATTTTTCTGGCCAACAAAAGCTTTGTTTAGACCTAGGCCTTTGGCGATTACTTTGCTTGCATCCGATGACACCCTAGGAAGGGCTCCTTGTTGTGTAAAAGCCTCAGATTTTGTGACAGAATCTACAAANACGGAGGAGGACTCATGGAGGCTGTGGCTCGCCACCAGACGGGGCCCTGAATAAAAACAAAAGTTATAATTAAAAACAACCCACAGAAACATGGTAATACATTTTTGGGTTTGTTCAGGGGACATGAGACAGGCAATTCATAAAGTGGACAGAAATATCTCAATTTAGTTTACTTACCAGTAACCTTTGCTTTAAATGGACTTCCAACGATATGGTAAGGTCCCCCATATTTTATGGAGATCAGATAACTCCCAGGAGCCATTGGGGTGTAGGTTACCTTGTAACCCTCAGCACATTCCTGACAATCCATTTTGACCTTTGAAGGTCCATCAATTGTAACAGTCAGAGCCCCTGCACCAGCATTTGTGGTATTGACAATAAACTCAGCAGCATTTCCTACATTAGATAAAATAAAGTTATGCACGTCTTATTTGTAAGATCTAAAGTAATAAAAAGGTAAAACTACACAATCCTGGGAGGAAGTGTAGCAACTACAGCAGGCCCGAATGTAGCTTGTAAACAGGACTTACCAGTGGTGCCGCCTTCTAAGCCTGCCCCATAAGCAGACACCATTCCTGGGTCTCCGGCCTGTCCTGGCTCACCCACTCGAATCTTAAAGGGACTGCCTGGGATGTGGGAGCCATTGAACTTCACATCGACTAGATACAAGCCGTTCTCACGGGGAATGAAGCGCACTGCATATTTATCTGGGGATGAAAACAGATACACATAGAATCAACAAAATCAATTTACCAAACCACNCAAGATTAAGGATGGTCAACAATAGAACTGTTCAATTACAATTTTCAACATTCCACAGTATCAAGAGATTATTCCACACGGAAATATTAAATGTTTGTGGGCAGAGCCCTCTTACCCGCTCGGTCATGTTATAACAATGGTTAAAATTGTAAAGCACTATGTAACCTGATGGTGCTCTATAAAANCCTGTTACAATCACCCCGGAATATCATGTTTCAGAAAAATTAAAAACATGTAACAGTTGTTTTGGGTTCCTCCCACAACTCAAAAACATGCCGGTAAGTTCAATTTGCCCCTAGTGTATGTGGCCCAGTGACTATAGGAGAGATAAACAGGGGCAAGTACTTTAGAGTGTAAGCTTGCGGACATGTCCCCTTCCTCACCCATTCGGTATGTTAGCGCTTAAGCCATGTTTTAATAAGTGTCAAGGGCTACGTAATATAATGGCGCTATATAAAAGCTACAAAACAACAAACATAAAACTGATAAAATTAACCCCCACAAAAACAGCCAAAACCATGTTAATATAAACGTTGAATTGTAAAGTATGTCTGATATCCACCAGGTCAAGGACCTGATTAAAAGCTGCANCCAGGCTGGCTGAGTCACAAAGTGCATCTCCGCATCCTTGCNACTCATGTAAATGAGAAAAGGGCCGTTCCATGCCCCTTTCCTCATTTACTTATGTGCATTTAGCAGAGCTTAGCCCTGACATGGTGTAAGCTGTGCTTAATGAAGCAGGAAATTACCTGCTTCTGCGCTTCTAAGTTAAAAAATTTTTTTTTTTAAACTATATTAAATTTATATAATAAATGAAGTGTGTAGTTTTTTTCTTTAACTATAAATGATTCACAAAAGCAGCGATTGCTGCGTATATACATTATGGCTTGCCCCTCTCCCTGCGCTTAATTCAGAGCTGCGTTTTTCCGCAGCTCTGAATCTGGAGTTCCTGGTGGCAACAAGAAACTCAGAATCAGGTCCCAAGTCTCTACACAACATTGATTATATGCAATGCTCCAGTACCAAGNAAATGTCAATTTACCCATTAGAATTTCCCATGGAGTCAAACATTCTCACCTTCATCAATCTCCGTCACACAGCACTCTTCAAGTGCCCCAGAAGGGCTATGAACTTTGGCATCTAGAACTCCTTTGGCACCATTAAGACTTACTGCAAAAGAGGCTGGCTGATTGACCTTTAACCCTGACTCCTAAAAGCACATTAGATGGTTTAGAAACACTGGGATCATTCTTGGGTTCAATTGACAATCAATTAAACATTTATTGCTTTCACAGGCTTAATACTTACCTGCACCAGCCTGGTTTAAATGAGGGAAGAGGACCACTGTAAAGGAGAACCTGGTAATGGCTTAATGTTTGTGGAAAGCAACAGAGCAGAAGACAGCTCTATGGGTTTATGATTGTGATTACAGAAGATGGTTGACTGAAATAGGATTTCATGGGTAGCAGTATATAGTTTGAGCAATCCAGATATGCATGTTCAAAATTTAGTGGATTTTGTGAGGTGTGAAGAAGTCTTCTCAATATGTACAGAATCACCCATTCCTTACACTTCAGGTAGCTGATGAAATGTAGGTTTGTAGTAATGGGGGGGGGAGAAAAAGCAGAGAAGCATGATGTTGAATGACAAGCCTTGCGCTCTCATTCATACCCAATAAGCCAGAACCACGGTTCAGATCCTTCATCCTTTCCCTCTATAAACACTGGCAAGGGTTTTGGTCCTGTTAAAAGCCTTTAAGAAAGACACGAGAAAAACACATGGAGAGCCTCCTGAGTCAGCTGCTAATTGATGGACAGAGTTCAAACTGATGAATGTTATTACTAATGATAGAGATGTCATATGCTTCTAGGTGGAATCATTCATAATGGAAATCTACTGGTAAAGTGTGTTATCATAGGCTACTTCAAAGTCTTCTGTAAAAGTTCTTAAAAAAAAAAAACAAAAAACGAAAAAGACCTTTCCTATGTAATAAACAGAACAAGCATCAGTGATGCCACAGTTTTAGATGTGTTAGAATATGCACAGAAGACTTGACTTAGAACTTGGGGTTGGTACCTATATGGAATTAGAAGAAGTGGAATGGTTCTGGAAAGGGAGGGGAGGGATTGTGGTCAGCTGCTCAGGAGACAGATTCTCTGCCCAGCCATTGAGGGCTAAGGTTTTTCCCAGTGCCTCACCTGAAGACTAGAAACAGTGAGTCGCCGAGCATCATCCGATGGAGAACCCACAGGAACCACAAATGGACTGTCTGGGATGTGTTCATCATTGAACTTCACAGAAACCTCGTAGTCTCCTACAGAACAAAATTTTATAGGTTCAGAATTTAATTATAATGTACTACAGACAAATATTTCACCAGTATTTTCAGACACTTCCATAACACAATGAACATCTACATACAAAGGACAGAGATCTCGCCAGACACATGGAGGCATCAGAAGGTACAAAAAAAAAAAAAAACTTACCAGGTTCCTGTACAATGTAGGACACCCCACAGGATCCATCTTTTCTATCCTCAAAAGCTATTTCCGCTTTGCTGGGTCCTTCCACAGCGATGGACAAACCGCCAGCACCAGCTTCTCTGGTCCAAATGCTGAACTCAGCTGGGGGAAAAAAATGTATTTTTTTTTTACAAAATTTCAGCATTCAGAAAGGCGCTTNGTGTAAGACAGGGAAAGAATATCACTTAGTAAAGGATTAAAAATGCATACGGCTGTACAGGACCATGAACAAGCTAGTTCCATAGCATCAGACATGCATTTGCATTCCTACAGAATTCTAACATTGCATACCTGGCGTTCCAACCTCTGCCCTCTCCAAGCCTGGTCCCCCAGCGCGCACTTTGTGTGCTCCTCCTTCACCGAGTGGCCCTACAGTAAACTGGAAGGGACTTCCTGGCACATGTTGGCCTTTGTATTTAACACTGACTGTGTGAACACCCATCTCAGTAGGAACAAATCTGATGCAATAGGTGTTGTTGTCGCCTTCCATAATTTCAGCATCATGGGTCTTGCCAGATGGACTTGTGACCTGTGCAGTCATGTCGTGAATACTGATTTCTGTGGGACAGAAAAGCCATATTGAGAGAGCGGGACACCATTACACCTGTGTAACATTACATATGTGAAACAAAATACACTCAAAAAATACGTTTGAAACAGCAAAAGTAACCAAATTGTACAGAAAATCATAGAATCAAATCCTGCTCGCACTCTGGTTAGGGGAACACAAGTTGAAACTCTCCTAGCCACCTACATTTCAATGTCCAAAGTATTATGTACCTGGTATTTTTAGGCTCAGATCACACTGACTACCAATATTTGCGACAGATGGGGCTGTGCGTCTGCGTGTGATACTCTCCTTCATCCGACCTTCACCAGTGACCTTGACAGAGAATGGACTTCCTGCAGAATGTCAATGATCTTGTTAGGAAATATATTCTGAATTGTTTACTTGCCAAATAAGTCAACTGGGTAAGAGTTAAGGGTTCAATACCTGGCACATGTTGGTCAGCAAACTTAATAGTTATGATATAGTTGCCAGGCTCTGTTGGACAGTAGGTAACTTTGCAGGTTCCATCTTCCAAGTCCTCAGTGTTAATGTCTACTTTGCTGGGGCCCTCAATGGACAGGCTTAGACCGCCATAACCTGCAGTAAGTAAAACAAGAACTGGTTAAGATCATTACAGATAGATTGAACAGTGACCAAGCAGCTACAGCATTGCATAAAGTAGAATGTAATTAGAGGCTATACAATCTTACCAGCTTCTCTAGTGTCTATGATGAACTGAGATGGTTCAAATGTTCGCCCTTCAGTTAGACCATCACCAGAAACCACAACTCTACTGGCATCACCGATCTCTGACTGGCTGATCATCACGGTGATGGGACTATTAGGAATATGATGGCCATTCTTCTTAATGCTGACTATATGCTCTCCGGTCTCCTTGGGCACAAATGAAATACCTGCAGAAAAACACACAAAACAAAAACCGAGTAATGATTANGAGTCACTGAATAGCCTTCACAGGGTTTATATATTAGCTACATAAACATCTTACCAATATGTCCATTACGGAGTCTCTTGAGTAGGCATGGTTCTTCTCTTCCAGAAGGAGAGGTTACAGTGGCAGTCAACTGGCTCAAATCAGTTTCTGTGATATTCAGGGGGATATCGGCAGCAGACCCAACCTTTAGCTGGGACATACGCATGGTGTCATCTCCTGAGAATTACAGAACATGGACGTTACAGTCTGGTACCATAGTACAGAATTTCCTCCAAGGAATGGTCACTCACCTGTGATCTTGGCAACAAATGGACTGCCTGGGATGTGTTTATTATTGTATTTGACTAGGATGTTGTAATCTCCAGGCAACACGGGCAGATAGGAGACTGTACATGTTCCATCTTGGTTATCCGTACAGCTAATCTCGGCTTTGGAAGGTCCTTCAATGGCCAGCGANAAACCACCTAGGAAGAGAATCTACTGTCAAGTCACTGCAGTAAAATGTTTCTAACTTGGCCCAACTGTCCATTTTACTGACCTTCACCAGCATCTTTGGTATTCACTGTAAACACTGCTGGCTTATTAACAGTGCCATGAATTAATCCTGGGCCATAGGCTGTAACATGGCCGCTGTTCACATAATCCACATAGAACTGCAGGGGGCTCCCTAACAAAACAAAGTGGTTAGGAAACAATTTTTATTGTGTGTTTGTTTATTCTCGCAAAATAAGAACATGCATCTACTCCTACAGCTGAAGGCTATTTCTAAAAAGTATCTTAATCAATATGAAGTCCATATCCAGGTTAATGCCACCGTTTAAGTTTAAGACCATAGGAAACCTACCTGGGATGTGCATGCCATCATACTTTATATCCATCTCATGAAGCCCAGCCTCTGTTGGAGCATACCGAACAGTGACTGTCCCATCTTTGTTGTCCGTGATATCAGGCTTTGCCACTTTCCCAGAGGGCATTCGCACCTCTCCTATTGAGACACAAGTAGTTTTNATTGGAGAAGAAAGGATACAAAATTGTATAGATGAAACTCCAAAACATTCAAGATGTAAAGCAAAATCAATAAAAGCAAACCTGTGATTTCTCCTTTTTTAATAGTGAATGGAATAACCAAATCGAAAGGTCTTAATCCTGCAACATCCAGTCCATTTACTCCCATTACTGGACGATCTGTAGCCTAAACAGAGAAGAGCCTGAAGTGAGCAATAATCCTCATCAAGAAAACAAGGAATAATGGTAAAGAGGACATGCTTTAATGAGACAAAAATCCTTACTCCAATGCAGGTTCACTGACCATTAATTCATTAAAGGGGGTCATACAACTATGACTGAATCTCCATACAATTAAAGAGAAGTTCTGAAGACCCACCATAAGAAACCAATACACTGACTAGGTGAGGGCCATGAAGTCATAAGTCTATCAAGTAGACATTTCCTTATTAATTGTATTATCCAAGAACACCTTAAGCACCATTAGTGAGAATTCCAAGCCCAATTTCAATGTCCTGCTACACTAACATTGTCTATTAAACCATTCACAGCACTTCAGGCAGAGGTGATTGCAACAGTTATGGGAGCTGTACGATAGGACCATCTAGTGGACCAGCAGTGGAGTATAAGATTAGAAATCAATGTAACAATAAATTACATGAAAACAAGGAGTCTTTGCAGAAAGTTTATCCACAAACATGGCAAACCTGAAAACATGAATTCTGCAAGAGACCATTAGACATTTCTGAACACATGGAAAAATGAAGGAGACCGACAGGCGAAAAACAGGTGTTAAACCTTTCCTGCCTGGCCACATGAAGTGGCTGGCTGGAAATCGGACAGATGACAAGACTTAATGGGAAGATGTTGGTAGTGATGAGAATGGCACAGATATGGCAAACATTTTGAATTTACAGAACAGACAGGAGGTATGAGCCCAGTAACATAACCCTGCCCACCCGCTGCTAGACAACTTTTAAAGAGGCCAGTGGAGAAGAGGGAAAGTCTATAGCTGGAACACTAACAGTATGGACTGCAACCTTCTGGGAATTCCTTTTGGTGTTGAGAGTCATAGCAGAAGCAGAGGTGAAGCAATTCCACCAAACGTTTAGCTATGTTAGATCTATTGGCAGTAAGTCCATAGTACTGCTAGACAGGCAATGCAAGTCTCGTTAATGTGATGGAACATGCAGGGGATACATTAATAAAAAGCACCACACAAGCAAGCAGAAGNATTTATGCCACACCTAAAAAATAGCAAAGGGACCACATGTACCCATTAAGTATTAGATGCCTTCAGACAGACAGGCCTCAGTGCAGTTGCATCTTAGAAAAGATAAGGTGGTAAAGCTTTTAGCGACAGGTAGCATTTAATAGTTTTGCTTTTACTGAATTCCAGAAGATCATTCCGCACCCTTAGTGTTCCAGGGTTTTATACTATTTCCCCTCTATGAATGATACAGTTACTGTTTAAGGCAAGGTACCCAGGGTTGCTGCATGCCCGGGTATGCGTAAGGTGGGGCTAACTGCTGCTGAACCATCTGCTGGGGCATCATTTGCTCGCCGTCCAGAGCCTGCGTTGGGGAGGTGTAAGAACATTTGTTATATTATACAGCCTAAAAATTAGGTCACAGCTGGGTTCTACAGTAAGTATAGGCAACATGCAGCACTCCAGTCAGTCCCAGCATGCTTTGCCTGGTAACAATATATACACATGNGCTGGAGCTTGCTGGGACTTCTAGGTTGTACAACACCTGGGGCCTTATTCACTAAAGCGTGGGAATTAAACGGAGGAGATGCTGCCCATAGCAACCACTCTATTTTTTTTATTCCTGCAGTTGCAAGTGAATAAGGGCCCTGGAGTGCATCTGGCTACCTTAGATTGGTCTACAGCATACTGAAGGTGTTGACAACAAAAATGATTTTAAGGATTACATTTTACAGTTCACATGGACAAGAAGCAACCTGTTCATGCCCTAATTTAAAGTTTACAGGGCCAATAGATTGGCAACAGACTTCTCTTATGCAAACTTATACCAACATTTTTAGTTCATTANGGTCATCCACAACTAATAAGGCACTATAGAGAGAATTATTCGAGGTCAACTGCAACTTACCGTAACCTGGAAAGGGCTGTTTGGGATGTGCTCTCCTCCAAACCGTACGCAAATGACGTATTTGCCAGGTTGGGGCGCAGTATAGAATATGTCAAAGGTCCCGTCTTCATTTTCTACTACGTCCACATCTACCTCTGTGCCATCTGGCGTGCACACGGTACAAGTCACTTTACCCTTGCCAGCAGCCTTGGCATCAACTGTTATAACAGTCTGCTCGCCAATCTGTATGGTGGGACCAATTCCAGCACCTGTGTGCCACAGATATGAAGATTGGAGCAAACAGAAAAGCATATTAGATTTGGAAGGAAAAAATATATGATAGTTGCAGCTATTTAACGAAACACTTAGGAATTCGCAGCCAGATGCCCCATGTTCTGCTGAAGACTCAGTTTTCAGGAAATCTTTAGTCATGATTTTAGTCAAAGATATTGGCATCAGTTGTGCAGTAACAACAAAAGTTTGGTCAACATTAGGTCACTGCAGAAGATAAACCCGATACTAGAAACACTTTCATTCACTACTTTGTGGACCAACTAGGTATATAAACTCCCTTAATTACACCATAGTAATGTAAATCCATCATGCAAAGTGTTGTAGCAGAAGGCAGTGGGTAGCTTTCAAACAGTAGATAAACCTGACCATCAATGAAAAGCCACCATTTTTTAAAGGTTCTATCCATCCAACAAAGTGTGTACACTTAANATACATAGAGAAATCAAACCCGATTTCTAGTTATTGCAGGAATGCAATAAGCAGTGACCAAGTCATAAGACCCTTTAAATGATGGTTACCATACCATGCACAAGATTCAGTTTCTCTAGTAGCTTTTTTTATTGAACAGACTTGCTGATAGACTCTTAGGATATAACTACAATTGGTGCCCTATTGTGAAGCAGATTTAAGATTTCCTGAAGAACTGATTTCCATAAGAACATAATTGCTGAGAAGAAACAGCAGAAAGAGTGAAAAGGGTGCAGAGCAGGGTGGAATTAGAGTTGCAGTTAAAGACTTTAGTAGAGGAGCCATACAAAGCAAACATGCAGTAGTAAATCTAGAAAGGTATAAGTGGTGCATTCATCCAAACATCAATCTATTGGCTACAGACTGGTGCGTTAAGGAGTGTGGGGGAATAAGANTTCCTAAGGTTTAGGCGACTATAAAACTAAAATGTGAAGGTGCTTAGTCTAGTAAAGGCCAAACAATTAGAAATGGACCATTTACTGACCACAGGACATAGCATTTTAAGTCATTACAAGCACATATTTTTCCAGTTCTAGTATCAGATTGAGAGAGCACTAGTAGTGTTCTTTAACAGGCAGCCTCATTTCCATCTTTAATGCATTCACACTTCTATCTATATAGATAAAGCTTCAGGGTAGACCATTTATACAAATAGTAAATACAAGGAATNGAATACCCACCAGTGAAGTGGAACCCAATCATACACTCCACACTCCATAACCACAAGCCTATTCCAAATCTATCACACCGGAAACAGCAAGTTGTCCATTGACATACACCGTCGCGTCACCAACACCNGCATGCTATTTGCAACAAGTCTTAAAATATTTCACAACTTAATAAATGCAGAGAGAAGGCTAGAAGTGAAAGGCTGGGCAAATGCATGCAAGTTTAGTGTAGGCACCCAATGTTATGTTAGGGAATTATATAAGTTTTGCAGCTATGCTGCACCAATTCCAGGGAAAGTAATGAAACCCTTTTCCCAGCCCCTAATAGGACATTTCCTAGATCTACAAGACAGTTTCAGGCCTTCACAGCTGTTACTGTAGAACCAGACATGCCCACATTACTCTAATCCCCTTAAACACTAGGTCATTCAGTTGGGTTCAAAATAAGAAATAAATAATTTTGTTTAAAAACTTTAAGGCTGAAAAATTAAATACCCAACATAGAAACTCTGTGCCACCTAAATAGCAGGTGTTACAGAGCAGAGATATGCATCCCAGCTTATACTACACAAAATAAGTTTGAAACCAGGGCCTAAAGTTACTAAACTAGTGGAAACGTGGGGTGTTGAACATTGAGAGCTTGAATATGGTTGCTAAGGGCATTTTACATACTGGAGAATTTGAGCTCAAATCCGATTGGTTACTATGGTCAACAATACCCACTTTTCCAATCCCACAGTTTGGCCTGGAATCATATTCTGCCATGACCTGGCCTAAATTTACTAGAGACCAAAGGCCTCAGCATTAAATCGCTTCTAACAGCTGTGAAACCCCAGATAGCACCATGGCACCCAGAAAGAAATGATAAGTTTGCAAACTAAGGGGTGGTCAAGACCAGCAAGCTGCTTACCTAGCCCGTGACCTCCGATTGACACTGAGGTGAAAGGGCAAAGAGCAAGGAAAGGTCATGTGAGACAAGGTGACAATGTGAGGGTAAAGAGCATAACAATAAATCAGCAGAGATAACTTCACATCATGACATGTTACGCCATAAACAGTGTGCAGCGAGGTGTGTACATAAAAAGCAGTGAGAGGTGCAAATCTTAAGGCATTCCACGCTCTACCCTGAACTACTGGCAGCTTTACAAGCATCGGTAATGGACTATATGTACTTTTTACAGGATGATATTCAATTACTTCACACCAGCCTGACCATTATAATGGGTGTTAAGAGTCTGATACAACAAATAAAAATCAGGTCAAAGTAACAGACTATGTGGGAAAATCAAACTTCTCTATGAACATCATAAAAATGTGGAATACCCGACACAACCAAACACCCAAAGAACATTTACCTGTAACTGTGCATTTGCTGGCATCGCCCGTGGGCACTGCACGGATGCGATAAGGTGAATATGGGATCTCATCGCCCCCATATTTAATGAGAATAGTGTACCGCCCAGTCATGTCTGGCACATATGACACAGTGTAGGTGCCGTCTTGATTGTCACGGATAGATGCCTTCTTGGGTTTACCCTCAGGATCCTGCAAGTTAAGTATAAATGTAAAGGCATGCAATAATTGCTACAAAGCTAGGGGAACTATTTAGAATGCTATCTTTGTCAATACACAAAAGAAAAAAACAGACCACAGACTGGTAACCTATAAGACCAAGTTTGTAACAAGTTTGGATATATGAGCCAAGGCTTTGTTAACATAATACTAACTGTTATCTGGACAGCAAGAAGACCTTCTCCTGCATCCTTTGCATCTATGGTAAATTCCACAGGCAGGCTAGCAGGAACTCCGGTAGTATTTAATCCTGGACCACTGGCCTTTACCTTGCTGGCATCATGAGTGGGCAAAACTTTTACTTTAAATGGACTGCAAATAGAAAAAGTAAATAATTGTCAGCTACTTAATCTACNACCTAAAGCACAATGCAAAGCAAGCATTCTTCTAGAACCAGACGTTATTGGCTGCTGTTTTTTACTATTACTGACCTCCTTGGCACTTCCTCATCGCCATACATTACTGCAATGTTGTACGGTCCCTCGCGACTAGGCACATAATTGACAGTCTGAACTCCATCTCCATTATCCACAATCTCCACTGGTTCGACAATACCTAGATGAAGAAGTACATTATAATATATTCTAGCCAGAAGCTTATATTGCAAAGGGGTCATTCCCATATTAAGAAGAAACTAACCTTTTGGACCTTGCACTTTAACTTGCAATGGAGCAACACCAGCTTTGCTTGTATCCACACTGAAGGATTGTGGGACATTGGCCCTCACCAGACCTGGGCTCAGCCCTGGACCGGAACACTTCACTTTGCTGCTATCAATTACGTCATTAACTGGGACTTTGAAAGGGCTACCTGCAGAGTCAGAAGAAAGGCCTTCAACAGGGTGATTTTAAAGCAAAACAAAGTTTCAATCTACACTTCAATACTATAGAACTCTGTGTAATCTTTCATTAAATGTCTCACGTAATACATACTTCAATACTTCCTAGAACGCCTACATTTGTCAGATTGTTACATCTTTGAAAGGCTCACCTGGAACTTGATGTCCACCATATGTGACATTCAAGTTGTAAGTACCAGGTTCGTATGGGATGTATTCCACAGAACAACTTCCATCCTTATTATCCGTACANGACATCTTTGCCTCTGATGGACCTTCAACAGCCAATCCCAAGCCACCTGTTCCGGCTCCCCTTTGGAACAAAAAGACTTTAGGTAAACCCAGATCTAATGGTACGTTTTGTTTAGTATTAGACCATAAGAAACAAGGTTACACATCATAAGCATAAATTACCTGGTTTCAACTGTAAATTTATTGGGCTTGTTTGTTGTCCCACTCTGGATTCCAGGTCCATGAACTCTAACCCTAGATGGGTCACAGCCTTCTGTAACAGGAACAGTGAAAGGACTTTTGGGTGCAGGACTTCCATCATAAGTGACATCTACAGAATGAACACCTGAGCAACAGAAAAACGAATAAATTAAAGCCAGTTAACATTTATCTGATCAGGTAGATGGCAGATCCTCTCCTGCTCTCACCTTCTTCATAAGGAGTGTATTCCACCTTGTAAGTACCATCACCATTATCCTGTACATAGGCATCAGTTAAATTGCCAGAAGGATTAGATACCCTTGTCTTGACATGTGGACCTCCGGTTTTAGATAAAGCACGAGCATCCACACTGAATTCAGTAGTTGCTTCTCTAAACACACCTGCAAAGTACACACAGTTACCTTACAACTCATCATGTTACTCATTACAACATACTAANTCACAATTCTGTCATGGTCATACCTTTGCCTTCAACTCCAGGTCCAAAGACTTTTACTCCAGAAGTGTCGACAGCTGGTTTCACCTGCAGCTTGCTAGGGAAGTTAGGCACCATTTGGCCACCATACTTTATGGTAATAGTGTAGATTCCAGGGTAGAGTGGTATGTATGTTATAGTGTATGTTCCATCACCATTGTCCTGGATATGTACTTCTGCTTGCATGCCAGTATCAGAGATAATTTCAATGGTTAACTCGGCACTGCCGGCATTGGAGCAGTCAACATTGAACTTGCCAGCTTCCCCAACCTGTGCATGTTCCAAGCCTGGACCAGAGCAAGTGACCTTGGAAGGGTCAAAGCAAGGCTCGATTTTAGCCTTGAAAGGAGACCCAGGTATATGAGTGTCAGCAAAGAGGATATTTATATTGTAATCACCAGGGTCTGTAGGCAGATATGACACTGAGCAGGTTCCATCTCCATTGTCCAAACATTCAATCTTGGCTTCACATGGACCTTCAACAGTCAAACCAAGGCCTCCCTGTCCAGCACCTTTAGTATCAATGGTGAATGGTGCAGACACACCAACGCTGCCTCCCTTCAGTCCCGGCCCATAAGCCTTAACCTGCATAAGAATGTTAAGAAAGTTAGATATTGATAAAGCAGGAATTTTAATTACTTGTACAGAGCTGAGGAATAAAAAAAAAAAAAAAAAAAAGGTCTAATAGTTAATGCTTTAGCAAATATTTCTTTACGTAAAATCTAAGGACTGCTCAGCAAAAATTAGTACACTTCTAAAGCCATTTATTATTGGTGTGTTTGACAATTAAAAGTTTTAAAACCCCTAAGTTCACATCAAAGTTCAAAACAGACATTTGCCATCTAATTAGGTGTCCACTGGACCAAATCAAGGCTTAGGGGATTAACCCATGTGGCTTCCCTATATGCTATAACTAGTAATTCTGAAAACAAGTACAGCAGGTTACCGCCGATTTTCCCACACAAGTGTTTGCCTTTGAGCAGGCCTAATTCCTGAACTGAATATAGGAACATGCCTGCTAACAGGCAGCAGTTCAATGATCCAAAAANATCTGCTTCCGCTTGAAAGAGGGGAGTGGCAGGGAATTCGGACTTGTGTGTGTAGTTCTTAAGAGCCTGTCACTACTGAAGACTAAAAATACCAAGTGAACCTTGAACTCAAATTAAAATTTAATTCTTTGCATTCAAAGTAAAGTCTCAGTAGTTTAATCGAGCATTAGGAACTTAGACCAAAAATGATTCCGACAAGGAATTTGTGCTGAACTTGCCTTTGAAGGATTAGTTGGTGGAACTGCTTCCACAGGGAATGGGCTACCAGGCACTGGAACACCATCATAGGTAACCTCCACCTCATAAGGNCCTTCCTCCCGAGGGATGAACTTGACGGTGCTGTTGTCAGGGCTTAAGCCAGGCTCCACTTTGCAATGAACAGGCTTCTTTGATGGCCCAGTAATTTTAGAAGCAACTTTGCCTTGTCCGCCTGCACCTTTTGATTTCACTGTGAACTCCTGATCCTTACCAACTTCCACTTCTGGAGAAGTAAATTAAGAATTCCAGTAAATAAAATATATTGGAATCTATCTTTAGAACAGAGCTACATAAATGACACTTAATATCCATTATGAAAGAAAGTACATACTGTCCCCAAGTCCGGTGACTTTGATCTTGCTGAGGTCCAGAGTTGGAGCAATGTTTATTGGGAATGGACTCTTTGGTATATGGTCTCCTCCATAAGTCACATTTAGACCCAAGTTACCCTGAAACACAAAGTGTATCCATGTATACACAGTGACATTTTTATTTAAATTTATAACACCTGAGAAGATAAATCAATTACTTGTTGCACTGGAGTGTATTTTACAGTGTAAGAGTTGTCAAGATTATCGATGATATCCAAGTCCTTCACAGCATCTCCTTTGGCTGGTCCAGTGAAGTTCACATCTAGTTTGGCCTTACCAGCTGCCTTAGTGTTAACTGTGAAATGGGTGGGTTTTCCAAGCTCCACACCTAAAAAAAATCCAGTCCACAATTTACCATGCATCATTGTGTTTAAATATTTATGTAATGTTTCATGCAATCATGTTAACATACCAGTCTTGTTCAGTCCTGGTCCTTCAGCTTTCACTTTACTGGCATCATGAGATGGATCTACCTTGATACGGATGGGGCTCATAGGAGTGGCCTACAAAGACACATGCAGNATTTCATATCCTTCAGTGACAGCAACATACAAATCACATTGAGTGGTTAATAGTCCTAACCAGTTAAAGAAAACCCCTCAGACTCAGAAGCTTAAATAAACAGGAGACAACAGCTAGATTTAAGAGAAGGGAAAAAAAAAAAAAAAAAAAAAAAAAAAGTTATTTATACCTTGGACAAGTTTTATCCAGTATATAATGAGATAGTTACCTGGCCTGCAAACAAGACCATTATAGTGTAGCTGCCAGCTCCTGGGGGTGTATATTTCACTGTAAACGTGTCATTNTCATTGCGGATGATGTCAAAGTCTATATCTGCTTCAGCTGGTCCTACGACGCCTGGAGCACATTTTATTCCAATGCTGACATCCCCTGGCGAGAGATTAGCAAGGGACANTCAATCACTACTCCAGCCTTGGCAGAAAGCAGTGTATTTATGACCAAGGTGAAGATTAAAGCCTCTCACAAATTAAACTCTGTGCCAGGTTTAAGGCGAATTAGTTTTTTATTTTGTTATTTTTTAAATAAAATTAGATAAAATTTATTTCAGCATTTTTTTGGTCAGGCCTGAGCATTTGGACAAGAAAACTGCATGTTGGCCAGGCCGGTACTAGGCCATTGCCAAACAAATAGAAACATTTCTTCATATATTCAGCTACAATTCATCAGCTCACCTTGTCCGGCTTCTGTACAATCCACAGTAAAGTATGTGGGTTCATGAGCTTTCAAACCAGTTTTGGCAACACCAGGTCCATAAACCTTCACCTTGTTGGGGTGGCTTCCAGCTCCAATATTCATCTAGGAAAAAAAAAATTTGTTGGGTTTTAAAAGATTCCTTAAAATGTTATATCTTTCAAAACTTCCTTCCAGTCACCAACTCTAGTATGAGAATACTGATCGGAGAAGGGACCTCCACGTTTAAAAAGTCACAATAAAAATACTCTACATAATAGTAGAATGGGAACGTCTAATCAGTCAAGTTTAAACCTTATAGTAGTGAAATTCATTATTTATCCTATTACTTTAAATTATGTAAGACTAGGCTTACCCTGAAGGGGCTATTGGGAATGTTCACCCCACCCCAGGACACCATCGCAGTGTGTTTCAATGGTTTCTTTGGCAGATAACTGCAGCTATATGTTCCGTTGCCATTATCCTTGGTGGTAACATCAACTGGGTTTCCTTCAGAATCCTGGAAAGGTGGATTTTACATTTAAATTGTATGTTCTCTAGACACTTCCTTCTTCAATCTTAGGAAAGGCACATCTTACCTGTACTGAAACCTTAAGAGGAGCCTTTCCTCCAAGTTTGGCATCAACTGTGAATTCTGCTGGTTTATTGATGGCCAAGCCTGTCTTCTCCAGACCAGGGCCATAGGCCTTAACCTTTAGGAAAGAAAACCAGAAGTCATGGTTTTGTTTTTTTTTTCTTTCCAGGAAGCACATAAGATTCTGTGACAATACTCTGGCACTTACTTTCTCTGGATAGAAATCTTTGGGAGCAGGTTTGATTTCTGCCATGAAGGGGCTAAGTTTGATGTCTTCATTGTTGCATAATACATGCACAGCATACTCTCCAGCCTCCAGTGGCCAGTAACGGACATCACATGATCCATCTCCTTTGTCATCGCACTCAATCTTAGCTTGAGATGGTCCTTCCACAGAAAATCCTGCATTGATTTAAAACAAACATTTGTATTTTTAGATGGAAGTTTTAGTTTATCCCTCAAGAAATACATTTTTATTATAACCAGAAAAAGGGACTCACCCAGTGTTCCAACATCATCACCGATGGCTTCAACCACAAAGTCAGCTGACTTCCCGACAACTCCACCTTCNAGTCCAGGGCCCCAAGCACGTACTTTCTGCTGCCCACATTCTGTGCCGACCTTCACCTCAAAAGGACTGCAGACAAAAGAAGGCGTTATGGACCTCTAGTCAAGAATCCCAACAGTCCAAAGCTGTCCAGGGACACAAGTATATTCTTACCTCCTTGGAATGTTTTGTCCTCCCCAAGTGATAGTAACTATATAGTTCCCTGGGGTTGTTGGATAGTATTCAAAATAATAAACACCATCACCCAAGTCCTTCTGTTTAACACGTTCCTCTGTTCCCTCTGCATAGAGTTAAAAAAATAAAAAATAAGTAAATACTATTTGGCGACCCCAACTGCTCATGTGGGGAAAACCATTTACATCAATAGCCAGAAATGTAGTATTCATTATATAAAACCAAAAATGAGAAGACCCAAAACAGAACTCACAACCATAGCATTCCATAAGTGGAGAATGGGTGAACTATCGCTAAAAACTGCCAACCAGAAGGGCAGAACGCGTTACCATCCCTAATGTAATCAGTCTCTGAAGTATATGTTTTACATGCACAGATTACAAACTTTCAATAAACAAGAGGAAACAGCAGGCACATGTCCCAACATTTACTCACTTGGTCCCTTGACCACAACTTTCAGTTCTCCGCTTCCTGCTCCTTTGGTGTAGACCTTGAAGTCTGCAGTCTCCTTCACACGCACCCCCTTTGGCTGCAAGCCACGGCCCACAGCCCGGCAGGCAGCGGGGTTTGAAGCTAGACAATAAACCGTGAAGAATACAACATTAAACTAAAACATCTAAGAACATACAATTAAGACCAAAAGACGAGTGCACGAGAATGAACAAAACCAGCTTCATGCTTCTTTATGAAGTGAGTTACACCCATTCGTATAAAAAAAATAAAAAAAAAAAACTGTATACAAAATCTTTAAAACAATTTGCTTTACATTTAACACAATGGGATCAGAGAATTTCTGGATAAAGCTATTGCAAGTTTTGAGCACATATTTAGAAAGTTCAGAAGTCACAACACACTGCATGCAGAAATACCGTGAAGCCTTCACATCCCCCAAGCAAGCAGAAGGGGACATTGCAGAAGAGACAGGAGAGATCCGACAGGTTGACCACCTTCCCCAGGTGAAGGCATGAGGGAGAGAGAGAAGAGAAAAATACAAAGTTGACAGCAAGAGGAACTTTGAAGAAAGCAGTAGACTAAGAAAGTACCCAGGCTTACTTGGTGGCCTCCAATAAGTAAATAGTGAGAACTCTACACAAGGAAGCAAAATGGAATGGGTTTCTGGCACTGCCATATGGAANCAGCAAATTGTGAGAATAACTATATGGAATATTACATCCTAAAAGCTATTTAGCATGGCAACTTTTGATTGGCTAGGTACAGGTCCTTCAAAGCTTTGCCTATGTATGTCACTGACCATTTCCTGCCTTCAAAACTTTGGCACCAGTAGATGTTAAAGACAAATTACACTTTTAAGCAAGATATGAATGAGGGGTTACACATTTGCACCCAATACATTTCAATAGGGTCATTGTTTGGCAGGCTTTTGTCCAATTAAGCAGAAGAAGGAAATTCACACCTTGACCAATGGTGACGGTGTAAGGGCTCTTGGGAATCTGCACTCCAGCAAAGGTTATAAAGATGTTGTAGACACCCTCCATGGTGGGCTTGTAAGTGCAGCGGTATGTACTGCTGCCCTTATCCTCCAGCTGCACATCAGCAGTATCGTTCTTCCCATTAGGGTCCTGGATGGTCACTTGCACTTCTCCAAGTCCAGCACCTGTAACAAAGGATTTCCCAGAGTGTACAGCAATTTGAGATGTTTTATGCAATCTGAACACATGATCATGCAAGTCAAAATCGAAAATGTACCAAGTTTTACATAATAAATTATAGGACATTGCAGATTTCAAAGAGGAAACTAAAAGTCACTATAAACACTAAGTTTCACATCCAGATACTTAAGCCTGGCACCAAGAAGTCTATTTGTAGCTACAAGAATAAGCATGCTGCATGTGCCTAGGCATAGCAGATGCTAACAAAGCATTCTGGGACTCTTGCTTTCTAGGTGTGAACCAAAAACGTTGGCCAGACCTGTATTATGCCATCTTTATGATCACTGAACATCGAAGGGCCGATTCAATCTTTGCACTAATCATTCCTCCCTTACGCAATCCGCGTCTTTTTGGCTCACAGCCGCATATAAAAAGACGCGATCCTTCACTACCATAAGAGACGGGGGAAAAGCGTGCAACCTGCTTCGCCCCCCCCCCCCCCCCGTCTTTGCGCCAGATTAAATCTGTTTTAATTAGTGTGCAAGAATATGCATCTACGGTTGAGATATGTAGCCATTACCCATAAACAGTTTGTGGTAGAAAGGAAAATTAAACCATTCTTTCTAAAGGAGACAGCTGGAAAAAAAAAAAAAAGGATGCCCAATTTTAGAATGTCTAATAAATTGGCTGCTATAGACCACAGGATTAGCAGCTTTCAGCAGTGCAATCCGCACCAATGGTACAGACGGCAGCTGCTTTGAGTGGACACACAGGCAGCAGACAAGCCAACGTTCCTCAGAGGATCAACATTCACAGGCACAATTCTTCATACCTGCTGTGAAGATCTCAAAGTAGGTGGTCTTATTTGCGATGTTTCCAGAGGGTTCTAGACCAGGTCCCTGTGCAGTTACTTTGCTTGCGTCCCCATGAGATTTGTCAACGTTCACCTCAAACGGGCTCTTGGCGATGTGCTGCCCAGCAAACAGGACTGTAACCTGAAAATGGAAACAGACTGCGTGAGCACAGATATTCCAGAAAACTACTGGAGTGATGAGAATGCAATTATATATAGTACAGGCATGTACAACTAAAAAGTACTTTACCTTATGCATCCCTGTCACTTTAGGGATATAGTACACAGAGAAGGTTCTGTTCTTATCATTGTTTGCAGTTACTTTAGCCTGAAAAGAGATAAAATAAACCAGTGTGCACAGAAGACTACGACTCTACGGAATCTGCCGTTCATAGACTTTGTATATATTGTAGTGTAAGATTTACTTGCCTCTTCTCTGTGTCCAGCAGGATCCTCAACATAGACAAGGACCTCACCAGAACCAGCACTGATTGTTTCTACTGTGAATTCTGCCCGTTTTTTCACCATATTGCCAGTTGGTTCAATGCCTGGGTGAAACACAAAATTGCACATTGGCATACTACAACAGGACCAATGTGNGGCATTTCAGGGAACACAGGTCACAGAAAGAGCACCCACCTGGCCCGTAAGCTCTGGCTTTCTTAGGGTTCAGTTTGGGCCTCAGAGGTGCACCAGGCTTCAGTTTGGCTTTAGGGAACTGGGACAAGTAAGTCATGACTGAGTGCTCATCAACGTTTGGATCCACAATTTCCTCAGGAGTGATGACCTGTAGAAGTAGCATTTACATAACTAAAGCTAAATACGAGACTTAAAGATCAAATACAAACCTCCCCCCCCAGACACAACCCAATACAAGGATAAAATATACAAGATACCACTAAGGTTTTAAATTTGGGTGACTAGTCTGTTACAGAGATTGTATGAGGGCAGGGTATGGGAACAGCCACATCACTAATGATACTCTAGAAAATCCGATAACTTCCCTGTCTGACTGGCGCCACTACTGCACAAGGCTGGAGGGTGAGAGTCTATGGGTTGAGTAGGTCAAGTAGCTTTGAGTAAAAAGGTCTTATTTAAATTACCCATAAAATGCATGTCATTAAAAGATTACAATTTAAATGATTAATTTATGCAGTCATTAAAAGATTAAATTACATTTTAAATAAATAATTTATTTATGTTTCTAGTATGTTTATCTAATTGAGGTTTCTTGAATGCAACCTTAATTTATTGCAGTTAACATGCCAATTAACATGGCAATCAAAGAATGGTTCCCCAGCCCTGTATAAGCATGTTGCAACATAATGTTTATCTGATCATTGCAGTTTCAGAGAGTAAGCAAAATGAAGGAATGAAGGATATGGTGTCGAAAAGAAACATTGTTGCTTGCCTAAAGCCAATCATTGCCTACCTGAGGGATTCCCAACCAATCGTCAGCCTGCTGCATGGCTTCACGTGCATTATCCACAGGTTTGCTGGTATCCCAAGAGTCCCAGTCAGGGCACAGACCTATAACAGAATAAATGAATAAGTCCAGAACAAGTCAATAGACAGCCATTGCTTTTTTGCCTGATGTGTTTAGCATGATGACCTGATCTACAGTGCATTGGCAGCATCATACTATAGATGAAGCAAACTACCTACCAGGAGCACAGCTATCCACCAGGGCACCCAGAGCACGACCACTCTGCCAATCCTTGCTGAAGTTTGTGACGGGCAGTTGGGGCAGCTTGTTCTGAATCCACCCCAGCAGTCTCTGTTTAGGAGTTTGCTTCTTAACCTCCTCATCCTCTTCTTCATCCCACATTGGCATGGAGATGGAATAGTGCAGAATAAGGGTCCAGATGAGACCCAGAATGAGTTTGAGGTTCCCATCAACAATGGCTTTGCTGTCTAGAGAGGGGCAAACAAAAATAAAATTAAGCTTGGCCAATTGTCATAGGTGTCCAAAAATTTCTAAAGTACACAATCTGCAATACGTAGAGCAAATTCAGACCCGGTATTAGAGGTGGGAAAAAATGGTCAGACGGCCATTCCCAAGTGAAATATTTGCAGTTTCAGCATGTGAACAGCAGTCTGTGTCCTCAAGGCCATATGTAGAAGCTCAGACAGTGTTTAGTCTGAGGCGACACAATTTCCTTGAATATCAGTGTGATAAATCCACTGCAAGACCATAGATAACAGCAAATGTATTAAATGCCAGACCTTGACTGTGTGCTTCTCAGTTCACCCTTTCCATTCTAGCCTGATCAGTTCGTCAGTAATTTAAGTAACTTTAATATATAGTTGCAATCTTTCTAACAAATTCAAAAGAACAGCAGTATGACAGACATGATGAAATGATTCCCTTCCATATATTATATGGATGACAGTCCCTAGAGCATTTGCCTGCAATAAAGCCCTGCATGGAAGTGTGGAGCTTCATTCTGAAATCTTCCCAACACATGACATTGTGAAAAAGCAAGATGCAACGTCAGGGTGGTGCCCATGAGGACAGGCTGTACAAGACCTCAACATCTGCCACACACAACTGTAAAAAAGCGTGTGTTCCAAGTCTGATTATACGAGAACATNGCCAGGCCTCAAAGGGAGGGGGGGAGAAAATCCACATTTTAAGGACTAATTGTTTCCAGAGAAGGTACTGGATTCTGACGTCTGCCTGCATCATTCATTCTGTCTTGGTTACAGCAATGATAGGCCTTTGAAGCCACAAGAACCTTGGCTTAATATATTTAACACATGCATATTTGTAAGCCAATAAAAGGTCTAAGTTTTCAATGGGCAAAAAGAGGACAAATGAGGCAGAGGGAGGGGGTAGCCAAGCCTTCCAAGAGTCTGTAGCTCAGAGTCACAACTGGGATATATCCCAGGCCCTCCGAAACAAGCTACGTTACAGAGAAAAGCCTTACATGGAGCCAAAATGCTGATCTAAAAAAAGAGTACGAAATTCAAGAAAGTGGTCAAAGAACAACCAGAAAAAGCTAAAGAGCCTAACAAAGAAGAGATGGGTTGGGATTTAACACAGGCCAACAGCTTACTCTGATCAACTACGTAATGGTCAATTATACAGGGGGCATTGCCCTGATACATGGAGCTCTGTCGTCATTGCCTTCACTAAAGTATAAATGTAGCGCCTTTGTATGATAGATGTATGTTTGTATGTATGATAGATACCATCTTGAGGAACTAGATACATTGAGAACAGAACTTTAAAATCATGCTTAGACAGGGGTAGTAGTTATGTTGGAAACACTCCTATGAACTTAAACAGTACCATAGCTCTGCTAGAGTCAATTAATGTTTCTTATATTGTGTTATATTATTATGATAAACCCATTAAGAAAATAAAGTCCAGAACCAGTACCCAAAGAAAAGATTGCAACCAGTTGGCTACCTCCAGAGACCGTCATTTTAAGGTTTCTACTAATTTCATTGGCCAATAAACCAACTCTGCTAAACCCATTGACATTGAAACACGTGTTCAGAATTATGTCAACTGGCAACATCAAAACTCCCAGTTAACAGGTCAAGTGTTCTTCTGGTTGGATTATTCCTCACATTACATGGCTTAGTTTCCGGCCATACCAATGCCCAATGACAGACCATCGATCTAACCCAAATTCAGGTGTAGCATGGATTCTGACCAAGCCTATTCAGCAACAGATCATGAGCTGTTCTTTCAAAGCTGAGAAACTGTCTTTCTTAAAAAACAATTTTACCCTACACTGCGAGAAAGGAATTCCCACAGATTCCTCATCCCCCCCCATCCCAATGCACAAAGCACATAATGTATTCTAGAATGGGTTTGTGTGCAGGGTTGCACAGTGCTACACAAGAGGAAACACATGAAATGTCTAACTTGTGAGTCAACATGACTGCCGAGGACATATTCTTCCGTATATGGCCTGTGCTACTGGGTACATGCTTGTTCACTGTGGAGGAATACCAAACATTACGTTTCCAGGGATAAAAGGAACTCAAAACAAGACAAGCATCCACATGAAGTGTCAATGTCCTATTTTTTACCAGATGATGTATAGGCCTTAAAATACCATTTCATCTCAAACACTCAGATTCCAGCAGAAAGTTCAGATATCTAATAAGAAGAAGTTCACTAAAATTCTACAACAATTATAAAATTAAACATCAAGACCACTGTATAACCAAAACCCACCACACAATGTAATAGCAACCAGAGTGACCTAACAACTGTCCTGTACATTTGGATCACACTTTTGCATTGTAATTGGTCCATGTCCTAGACTAGACCACAATAGGGTTAATCAGATAGTATAATTGGCTGATTGGTTAACCCAGTTGGCTTATACACGATTGCTCCTTAGATGTACCTATGATTCAGGATGCATCATCCTGTAATGATGCCACATCTGTTCAATGTCATTCACTTTAATAGAAATTTTTAAACATTATTGCTTAAAAAGTACAAAGTATACACATTCTTATTTGTTTAAAATGTTGGAAAGTAAACTCCTTTCACAAATTAGCTTCAAAGAGACAGTAAAGGGCTAAATTTTCTAATCAGCAGCCAATCAGATCCTGGCTAACATTCTAGTATCAGGAAAGCCAGAACTACAATATGATTGGTTTCTATGGGCAAGATCTCTGCAGTTTAGTAACTTAAACCTTTGGTCTCCTTTAAAGCACATTGCTGATATATAAATTGTAGCTACAAAATAACAGACCCTCCAACATGACCCATTCCACCAGGTACAAAATACTCCGCTCCTGAGATTCATGAAGCCCAGGAGCGAAGTATATTATACCTGGTGGAACGGGCCATGCTGGCCACACTTGGGTCATAGAAGATATTTTGTTGCCATATAACAGCTAAATTGAAGGTGCATCAACCTATGGGTTTTATATTGACACTATGGTGCCAAGACAGCGGCATGCTTGGACTACTGCCATCTGATCACCATAGTCTGCGTAAAGGCTCGCCTTCAGGATAAAAGTTTTTCTAGATAACTACTGTAACACTGTAGACACATCCCCACAGCTTTGAAACCACCTCTAACACACACACACACACACACACACACACACACACAACATTCCTGCAGGTACCAGTCCTGCAGCTAATTCCTCAGACACGCTCTGGAAAGTGATCTCATGAGACGCAGGAAAACACTTCCCTAAGCGACGCTGACAGATTTTGTTCTAGCACTTGGAGTTAAAGTTCAACAAAAGCGAATGAGAAAAAAAGAAAAAATATGATGAGTAGACTGACTCAGTGGGTCTGGGCGACAGCCCCCAGAATGCCCACCCCTTCTGAAGCTACTTCTATGGTTAGCAGACTTCTCCACTAATCGCTGAACTTTCCAACATTTTTTGGCCATATATGGCAAACACAAGCAAGAAGCGGCCTGCCAGCAATCCTCCTCTCCCATCCCTCCCTCCTTTTACAGTTTGGGGGATGGAGAAGCAGGGAAGGAGAATGGAGGGGGGCTGACGCATGCCTTGGTCACAGCCCCACTACTTCCTAGCAGAACACAGGCCTCCGAAACAAGCCTAGTGGATGCAGAATGAAATCATATGTCCCCCTAGCTTCAAGCCTGTTCTCCACTGCAGAGCTGACAATCTACGTTTCAGAACGGGGCCAAGCTGTATAAACCCCAAAACAACCCAGACTGTTATTCCTTAACNTGTCCTGTTTTAGATGCAGAACAGAGGTTATGCAGCACATGCGAGTAAACAGATCAAGCAAAGAAAAGGTTAATAAGTCAATATGCAGAGTGACAGCAAATGGAACACAGGAATCTAATGTAATGGAAGATACTACAAACTGCAGTGTTCCAATGTTTTTGCAATAAAAGCCATAACAGTTTGCAANGAGTCATTACGCTGCTACAATCATTAAGCAGCGATACCTAGTACACAATGGATGCTTGAAGACCATTANAAGTTACAATCATTTGTCTACAAGTAGTTCGAAACATCTCCCAGCAGCACACTGGTCTGTATCCAGCGATACATCAAGATGGACAGATCCTTCCTTCCTGCTCATCTAAAGAGTGTGGATGGGGAGATGTACATGTTACAGAAGTGGTGGAGCATATCACCTGAACTCCATGGGGACTTGGCAGANAACACTGCAAAGTCCAGACGCAAGATGGGACCCACCTCTTAAGAGCGCACTAGAATATATTTGTGACTACAGAGTAGTCACGAGGAGCACAATATGGGTCTGCTCAATGACAAATCATTCTCGTGTCCACATATTTGTCATCTTGTGCATACATTAAGGGGGATTTATCAGTTTANTAAACAGGTAAAATAAAGAAAATGAACTTCTGGCTGAGCATACAAATCCAAGTTTACCACATTGTTCCAGGCCCACAATGACGGCTCAGGAATGACATACTATGCCTTAGCTTATGGAAGAATGATCTTTACAAGGAGCTGGAGAGATGCTGTAAAACCTTGTGCAAGNCTGACATTCTGCAGACACGCTGAAATACTTACACAGGTTGGACACAGGAATGCTGCTGAAAGCCAACAAACAGCGATGCCCCCTGCAGGAGGCTCATCATAAAACGTACATGGAACACACAAGTGTCCTGGCACAAGTCACTTCAGTGTTATTATTGTATAAAGACCATAGCCCATGGGCTGAACNCATACATGTACTACACCATATACAATGAAAGCAGCCTTAACCCTTCCCAGCCAGGCATGACAGCTCTATCCATGTAACAGCTGCACACTTCATAACTACTTCTACAACNGTTTCTTGTTTAGAAGCGTGTTCCGACAAGATCTGGGAGTGGCATTAAAGGCACAACGCATTGTTTGGCATACCATGCATGCGCTACACAAGAACACTTCTCAAAGTCTGGAGCAATGTAGATATCTAGAGGATACTGGGACAATGGCCAACGTCAGATCACTGGACATTTAAAGCCACAGATTACAGGAGTGATTCTCCAGTCCAAACAGCTATTTACCTGACGGGTCCAGTGATAAGAACCCCTAACTCTTCCATTTTATCACTACCTAAACCCACCATGTACCAGAGCCTATCCTGAAACATCCATGTCTTACCAACCTTATCCTAGCCCTCCATATTACCACAGCGTAAGCCTCCCTCTGTACAAGCCCAAACCTATACATTCATATCACAAAGCCTTATACTAACCCTCCCTGTCTATCACCCTAACACTCCATATCCTGCAGTCTAACCCAAACCTTACACTTCTATGAGCCTAACCCTAGACCCCCCCCCCATCTACTCAAAGTGGTGGTGTACACCATTAGGGCACTTCTCACATTGACTTCATTGAAAAACGGAATCCCCATTCACTTTATTATTTTCTGTGTTTCATANGGCCACTTCCACCACTGTTGCAGCTGAACCCTAACTTTACTTTTTTGAACCCAACCCCGACTATCCCTTTGAACCAGTATCTGTATGCCAATACATCAGTTTAATCAGGCTGATTACAAGCAATNAATAGACATTGATTGTGGCATAGTAAGAGGAACCATGAGCCTATGAGAAAGCCACAGAAACAGCTAAATATACGGAAACTTCTAGGAACAAGAATTAATACACCCAGGCACTAGATCATCCAATGTGTGAATATTTTAACAGCATAGACTAACCTGCAAGAATTCTGGGGCTTGTAGTTCCTCAACATCCAGAGATGGCCAGCCCTGCATTANGGGCTGCCATATGATGCCTTTACACTGTTAATAGCCCAGAAGAAACCTTCTCAATACTAAAAATGACCTTTAACCGTATACAGTAGCTGCATAATACGATCGGAAGCTGCATGGAGACTCCTGAGACTTATTCTTTCACTGAGATACCTTTGTTACAAGACCTCATCCTGTTGGAAATATTGAACTACCCGCCTGTACTATCCTGGCCTCCTTCCTGTTAACTTGTTCTGTCCTGGACCAAGAGGCTTTNAATCAGTCTTCCTAATTCACATCTTGTACCACTACTAATATATCAGCACTTCTATATCAGCGCCAGCATTCTTTGTTCATCATTAAATAGATTCTAAATAGAAGTCTATCAAATGTTGGTGTAACATTATTGATAATATAGGGTTAATAGGCTACGTCACAAAACTATGACATCCTTGGTAGACCATGCATCTATAAATGACAAAATACATGAAGCATTCCAAACAAAAGACATTTCTGAAACCTGCACCGTCAAGACACCAACACAAACCACAGGGTGGAGGTCAGATGATCCGAATAGCAGTCCTGACTTGTAATATCCAAACAGATTCCAGGGCTTGACTATCATAACAGATATCAGGACTTGTCTATCCACTTTAAGACAGGAAAAGAGCACTAAAGCTTTACACAAGTGCAGTGAAGTTGAAGCCAATGACATGAATGAGCGATTGCCAGAAGAAATCTATATTAAAATATCCATTAAGAAGTTTAATGGCACTAAAGGGTGCATGGNTTAAACTAGGTATGCACTTCCACCATGCAAGTGGTAGGAACTGGGCACTAAATATTTCCTAGATGGTAGAATGCCCAGNAATTGTTATTTCAGTTTAGATTTCACAAACTTTCATATGAATATCTAATTGTAGTTACTCTGCACTATAAGATTGTAAAAACTCTTAAGTGTCCAGAACCCCTTATGTGGTATAGGATGGAGAGTTCAGTGTCCATAACCCTACCTTCAAATTACCTTTGTACGGAGCAGATCAGTGCGGATTTCTTTCTTTATTGGTTTTTTTATATCATTATGTATGGCTTTACAATTTCAATAATCATTAAGACATGCCTGAGTGGTTAATACCGAACGGATGGGCAGCTGCCAGTGTGTAGGCTTCTGCACTGTAATAGGNTATTTTTGCATTCATTTGTGTCACAATTCTAGAGAACCAATTTCCCACCATCACCATTTTAGTCTAACTGGAGGGAAAAAGATTTCTTCATAATGAGGATTCAGCAGCAACATCCATGATTATGGAAAGGACCCTGCAATAGAAGGTATGCCCAGGACAACAGCCAACACGGGCCATGTCACCGCCAGAATTGGGTCCTCCAGTCTTCATCCTATAAGATGCTTGTTGCAGGATTCACTCAGCCAATAGTGTATCTTCCNCCACCCCTATTATCCAATACTCCCCGACAGGAAGTAGCATTGCAACCGGATCATTATCTCACAACCGTACAACTNTGGCCAAAGTGCCACTATGGCTTCTAAGCAGATGCCTGACATGCAAATTAAAGAAACCCTTTTCTAATGTTCTTCAGCCATTTGGTTTCTATTAGCTGCAAGGAAANGGTTGTACTTGCCCTGGACACATTCCTGTGGTTACACAATGTGTACGATATGCTTACAATCCTGTACATTCTCAGCAGAGGAAATATTACAAGAAATCTGTTTATCTATACCAGGACTTGGACAGTAGCTGCATAACAAGTCATTTTGCCAAGACCTTGTCCATATGCATTCTCTACATTCCAAAAATGTTCTTGTTTTAATGGATTTATATACTAAACCAGATGTTCCATTATTTGTGGGAAAATAGATTGTGACATGATAGATAGCTGATCTAGATCTATATCTATCAACAGGAGCATTTATTTAAACAAACATTATTTAAATAAATGCTCTCATGGTAGGGCAAGATCACCAATGGACCAGAACCAGACAACCGCAGGTCTACTTGGGGTAATCCAAATGCCCTTTACACAAAATTAAAAAGCTACACAGTATGCAAGTGCTGAACCCAACACATACTGTCCTATTTACATCCCACCATGCATAGACACGTCCCTTCTGACCAATAGGACACTATAGCCTACAGCCCAGGGTTTCTAGCCTTTACGTCGTGCATATGCACATTATATATTGTGCCTACTACATGGAATACTGTCACGCTTTAAACTCTGAATCTTGGGAAACTTCGCTAGGTTCTGCCTAGGGTCCTGTATATGCTTGATGGTTCTATTTTGGCCCATTTCTACATANGAGATCCAGGTCACCCCAAATTCTCACCAAAACATCCTGTAAGAAGAATACCAACCAAATCCTCAAAGAATAACCCAACAAATAAAGCCAAGCGCCCGGCCCTTAGTCAGGAAAGATCTCTTCCTTCNGCCCCTAATCTCCTCTGCCATGGATTTCCTGTATGTACTGTCAGACATTAAGATGCAGACCAAAGTTACTGATTACACCACCGGAAAAGGTACAGAACTGGAAGGCTGGGAAGCTGCCAGACGCCTGGGGACAAGCACAACGTAAACCAACATGACAGTAACGGCAGAGAAAAATCAGATACCCAACACATATATAATGAGGGAAAGGCGGTATAAAGACACCAAGATTTTAGCATTAAACGAAGCTCACATGACACAANCCAATATACCCCTGCCGTCTTAAGCAGTCAGGGGGTACATGCTTTATTATTGGACAAGTCCAATGCTGGTCACCACACTCCAGCCATTGAGTCCAGCCATGCATACCTAGGCCTATGGTGACAAAGAATGCTGGGAACTGTAGTTTTAACAACATCGGGGTAATAAAGCATGCCAATGCCTGCAGACTACAGAAGTATTTTTGAAAATCTAACCATTTTACATTGTAAAATTACATTGTTATGAGTGGTAAAACCATGNTGAATTGCAGGGGAGGTAAATGGAGTTATTCTGTATATGCAGNGAGAATACATNGCTTTTGCTTATTGCACACAGATACTGACCAGCGTTACTGTTACACTTGTTAGACAGGGGCTAGGGAAGAATCGCTTAACTCTAATACGGTTTCAACTCAAAGACAGTGTCCTGTATCCTCATTCAATTCTGACTCATGGTGGCCATCAGAGTTCGGTCAACTATTTCCAAATACAAGTTAAAACAGACAAACATTCTATGCTTTACATACAATTCCTCATTTTTCTGCAACATGAACAATATCTTGCACCAGCCACACCCTATGGAGGCTGCCATGCCAAGTATATTGCTGGTGCCAATCCTCTGTAGGTCTCCCACCAGACCCCATTACATCTACTTGGCACTACTCCTTCCACCAAGTGTAGTTACACCAGTTACATCATGGGCATATATCAGGATATGTTATACTGCAGTGGAAGCCATGTGTGCAATGGACAAGTCGATGTTGTTTGCAGCAGAGGCACATGCTACNTTAGGAGGAACATCTCTGATCAGGCAGTCTGTGGGTCCAGGCGGGAGGGAAAGGGACGCCAGAGGCTGCCGTTGCCAGGACATTGGGATAAAAACGACCCACTCAGCAGATTATTCGGCAGCTGCTGCACTTGAAAGAATGCCAAGAGCCNGGTGTGTATAAAACCCCCTAGACTGGCACTAGGTCAGGATGCTGAATTGAAATAGGGGGCAGGCACAGTCTGTTGCCATAGAAGAGCAGTATAAGGGATGTCCAGCATCCTTCCATTGCGCCCTTTAGAAAACTCATTAGAGGCTACGGACTAAAACTTCCTAATTAATGTCATGATCAATTCATACCACTCCATGCAAATTGGTTTAATAATGTCAAATATTAAACACTGGCCAGGAAATGGTTAACTAAAGCTGCAGAATAGGACAACAGCAGCTCTAATGGAAACACTCAAAACCACATGAATATGGAGAGGATAACCCATACGACCCCCCAACATGATCCATTCCACCAGGTACATATTCCACTGCTCCTGGGCTCCCCGCACTGGGTTACCATGGTAACCACCTGTGTTGAAGGTTACTCAAACATCAGTAATACCCCGTTCACACAGAGGGCTTTTACCCGGGTAATTCAGTCAACTTCCCGGGTTCACTGAACTACCCGGGTAGTTTGCTCAGTGTGAACGGCACTAAAATTACTACTACCCTGGTTCAGTGTGAGCGGTGTAGACCAGGGTAGTTTGTGAATTAC
>JABWIB010003634.1:19956-35094 GCA_016617825.1 Platyplectrum ornatum
CCCTACAATTCAACATGGTATTACCCATGAGGGTGTAAGTCACTGGCCCATATACAGTGGTTTAAATTAAGCCACACACTTAATATAAAAAAAATATAATATAAATAAACACATACATACACATTCTAGAACCTAACTGCACATTCTAAGGGCCCGATTCAATCCATGTGAAGACGGGGAAAAAAGCTAGTTATTCGCTTTTTACTTCTTATGGTAGGAAAACAATTTTTTATTTTTTTTAATCATGCAGCTCTATGAGCCATGAGAAAAAAAAAGCATACTTTCCTTCCTTATGTGACTATGTAGCACACTTCGCGCTGCACTGAATCGGGCCCTATAGAAACCAGCATTAAATTCTTGCTCATTAATAGAATGACATAGTTCAAATATTGTAAGTATGGTGGAAAGCCTGGAGCAGGCACTGATTTTCTCCATTGCACCTCTATCTCTATACTGATGATGTTTAATCCCCAATTAAGGAAATGTGTAGAGCGCCCCCTGATGCCCCCTCGGAACATAAGCATTATAAGGATCAAGCACCTTCCAAGTGACTGTTCTTTTCAATTACCAGTTTACACTGCAAATCTCACCAAGATAAATTTAGGAAGAAATGTTAGCGATACATTTTCTGAAATAAAACCCCATAAAGTAGGTAATGCGCTCTAATATAGATTTAATTGGAAATATAGTTAATAAATATAATTAAGCATATATATGGTATAACGTGAGTAATAAGATCCATTTAGAAGAATGTGAATCACATCTAACTTTTATTAGTGGCCATTAGTTGTCTAAAGGCAGACAGAAAAGTAAGATGACAGGCAGGTAGGTCCCACTTACCCATGTCAGAGTCACCGCCACCAGAAGAGTTTAACTTACGAAAAATCTCTTGTTTCTTGAACATGACCATAGGGGAAGTGTTTTCCAACTTGGTGAAGAAGGAGGGGAGATAATTTATATTTGCTGGTGAACGAGAGTCATTCCTGTGAAAGAAAAGGGTAAAAAGATAAAATTCACAATGCACTTGGAAGCTAGTATGTGATACTTATAGATTAATAAAAACAAGCAATACGTGAAGGAAGCAATTAAAACAAAAAAAACCTAATTGTAACCAATAGAAATAGTGACACATCAACTGTGATTTCCATTAAATATTTACCATCATTGTGGTTTCTCTGCATTGCTATTAAAAAGCACTGAACCAATGCTAGATCTACATAGAAACGTACATTTGATTGATATATAAACATACCTTTGTTCAGCAGGCTCTGGTCTCTGGTCTCTGATTAGCATTAGGTTGTCTTGCTTTGCATGCATTATGGGGACCTGTGGTGGGGATATAGGCTCATATGGCTCACTGATGTGCCCTCTGTCTGGTGACTTTCCTGGCCTGTTGTATATATAAAACACACACATCACAATTACAGTCAAACAATGGTATATGACCAGTAACTTATTTATATAAATGGCTACAATAAACTAAAAGACCTGCAAAAACGTTGGCCTGTTACTATATAGTATAGTATAGCCATACATGGTACTGTGTAGTATAACCATATATCACATTACCTTCCTCTGGGCTTATCAGGCATGTTCTCAGGTGATACTCTGGAGGATGGTCGCTGATGGTGTGTAGGTTGGGCCTGAGATTCGGGGCTGAACCTGTTGGATGGCTTGGATCGGACAGGCGCAGATGAGGGGGCAGTGCTCTGGAATGTAGATGTGGGGGGCTGCTGAGAAGCCTGGGAAGCGGACTGATTCCTGGCAAAGTCCTGCGTTATGATGTGCTGGGCAAACAAAGATGTATGCATTTACTATGTATTTATACAGCAAAACAAATCTAAACCTATTCAACAATAAAGTCACTGGATGGAAATAAAGACGCATGATTTCTAGCAGATGAGAACTGCATAAACATAAATGTTTACTGTAAGCAGACAAGTCCTCCAGGCATTCAGATTACAAACACTTACACATATGTGATCTGCTAGCGTGATTAGTCTGTGAGTCTGAGGCACATGCGTAGGCGCTGGTGGCTGTGGGGAGGGAGACTCTTGGGGCGGCCGGTATCGACTTGGCTGTCCTTCATACTGCCGGCTGCTGTCATCTGAATTGTAATGAGATACATTGTCATGTTGTGATAGCGGAAAGTAACAGACATTCACAGAGACTGTGGCGATGTGTAAAGGCGCCCCCAGTCTGCAGAGTACTCACTTTCTGGCTGGCTTGGTTTTGCAACTTCCTGCTGGTAAGTCTCTTTTTCCTGCACCTGTACTGGAGAATTTGCTGGGCTGATGACTTCTATGGTGTCCCGGGGAGGTTCAAAGCGATGGGAAGACACTAAAGAAACACACAAGAATAAACATCTCAAAATCCATCAAGATAGGCTGTTATTAGGAAAAATTGTCAAGACACATACAATATGGTTAAACAATTTATATTGTATTTTAACATTTTTTAACACATACAGTTCCCTCATGTACTGTTTAATAGTATAAGATGCATAAAGGGATATCTATTATGCATTATTAGATATCAAACTATATCAATACAATACAGAATGTACACAAACAAATCTTATACGAGGCATATAATCCCCTTTATGATGTCTCACAACTGTTGTACATTTTTTTATTCTTAAAAACCCTTGTTTGTCACCGGTCTGCTTACAGCTGCTGGAGGAATCGGAGCTCTGTGAACTGCGCTCGCGGACATCTTTGTCGGAGGCGATCTGCTGGGTGATAATAACATCGATGAAGTTGGCAGCAGTGATGGTGGTCTTTCCCCTAGTTCGTAACTCCTCCACATAACGTGATTTGGTATGTGCAGTCTTCTCTTTGCCAGCTTCCGAGTATACGGCTGGGGAGGACTGGCTCTGGGACTTGCTAGAAGAGAAGCTGGAAGAGGTATATGGACTTTGAACCAGTCTCCGCTCGGATTCCATTTGCTGTTGCTCCAGTGCTGCACGCCGGGCCATGTTTTCTTCTGAACGTGCAGATTCCAACTTGCTCTCCTTGGGTTTGGAAACTTCCATCTGTGGGGCAGAGGCTGCAGCATCTACAAGAGCCGCGAGGGCATCGGCTGCCGTGCTGTATCGGGAGGCTGGGATTCCCTGGGTGATGGAGGGTCCTCCAGGAGGGAGAGGCCTAGTGGGTTATAAAACATACCATGTAAAACTGTAAGTGCACACTGTGTACTAAGACACAAGGCAGGCAGATTAAAGTACTTACATTATGCGTAGCTGTGCAGGGTCTAAAGGTGTGATGACACTTTTCCCATTTGCTCCATGTAATATACTAGGCCTCTGTTGAATCATGTTCTCCTGGGAGCGGACTGATGGGGAGGGGGAGCGGACATATCCGTGACTACCTGGCCTCCCTGGCTGTTCTGCCACTGCACATGAAAACGGTCTTGTTAGAAATGTATTGTACCCACCAAAGATACTGGTGATACAGTTGTAAATTACTACTGGTCAAAAAGGTAATAACCCAGAACTCATTTATGGTTAGATATGAAGAACATATCCGATCCTGTAATTCAGCGGCGTTACTCACCAGGCCGTAAGTAGTGTTCATTCTGAGCGGAAGCAGCTGCAGCAACGATCCTCTCCCGCTCTCGTTCCCGCTCTCTCTCCCTCTCCCGGTCTCGCTCTCTTTCCCGTTCTCTTTCACGCTGCTCCTTTTCACGTTCTCTCTCGCGTTCGCGCTCTCTCTCACGCTCCCTCTCTCGCTCTGCGTTGGCAGATGTAGCAGCAGCTAAATGTGACGGATGACCTAAAGAATATACTGGGAAATTACATTTCTGGTTACCCAGTCCATTGTGAAAGGCAAAACTGAAACAAAAAATGACCACTACAGGTTTACAACCTCTTCAGAGAGACCAAGTCAATGAATAGTCATGGAGGTATGGGTCACATACTAACAATTTAGTGGCCCGGCCAGAAAATTATAATATAGGGATCCCAATGTCATAAGTAAGCTAGGGTCTAGCAAAAGTACTNAGGACACAGCAAAATTTATTGGCAGATTAGATTAGGGAAGAAGTTTTGCTGATTAAGATGTGGCCTTCTCTATCCCCAACAACCTCCACAAAAATATTAAATTATGTATGCTGTAATTCTGTGACCACATAAAAGCAATACAGTGCAAAATACCAAAAGAGCCCCTGAAGATTTGTGCCCCTGATGCCCAAATATGTGATTCTTTACAAAAATATTTGACAAACCTGGGGACATAGGGGACGGGTTGTATGGTCTTGGAGGAAATGCCAGCTGTGTTCCTGGTATGTATGTAATTCTGTCCATTGGTGGGGTACTTGTTCCTCCAGGATGAGGGACCAAAATAGTAGGTGGCATATTGGTCAAATCTATAATTCCTGTTTGAAGATCAAGGACAACAATATATTTAGTGTCAAAAGTACTAGCACTATAACAAATGTCAGTAAAATACATTCTAAAAGAAAGACTGAAGTTAACAATAAAACACTAAACAGGGAAACTATAAACCCATTCATTTACATTAGAAAAATGCTGAATGTAGACTCACCTCGGGCTCCTGGATAGGGAATAGCTAATCCCTGTTCTCTTGGGGAAAGCCCTCTGCTCACATCTGGTCGTAAGTTGACCTGCATTTGTTGGGAGGTGATGTAGTCATTTAAGATAGTCTGTCGTGTATTCTCCATGGCATAGAGCTGGTACTGGCTCGGGTAACCAGGGGTTGGGGACAGCTGTCTTTGAAACAAGTAGGCTGCAGCAGCTGTAAGAACAATGATTAGTGAATGAGNATTATATACTACTCACACCTTACAATGTATTACAAGGGCTCTATTATGCAATCCACATAAATTTCTGTTATTTTCAGCTACAACACAAATAGTCAACATATGCTACTTACTATGAGATCCACACTACAAAATGTGTCAACAGAAGGCATGATAATCAATCTGGAACTCCAAAAGATCGGATTATATCTGATCTTTTGGAAACTTATTCGAGCTACACACTACAAATATTATAGTGCCAAAATATAATAATTGGTGAATTGTCACCATTCTAGTGCGTGCCCAGCCTTANAGGAGCAATTATCTTATTTGCATTAAATATGACTAATCACCCACACTAAACAATAATCTGGAGGACATACCAGGATCCAAAGCTCTGTGGAACTGGATAGGATCAAGATGAGGAGGCAGATGAGCTCTGTAGACCTCTCCGGGGGTAGCTCCGCGTAGATGGGGATCAAAGGGACTGTGAGCGGTGGCTGGGTCTACACCCGGGACTGGGGACTTCACTACAATGTTCTCTCTCTGTGTGGGGGTTAAGGTGCTTTTTCTTTCGTGACNGGAAGACTTCCCTGGAGTAAGTCCACCTGAAAATACAACCAGCGCAGTCAATACTCAATCATTACATGGCATTTCNACAATTCTTTAAGATGTTTGAAAATTTGGGTACAGCTCTAACCTTCTGATGACCGTGCCATAGGAGAACTTCTGGACATTGGGCTGGGATAGTTCACTGGAGTTCTCCTGGCATTGGCATCTTCATAAATCCCAGGGCTCAATTGAGATTTTGAGGCTTCGTGAAGCGTTGAACGGAGCACTGAAGTACCAGAACTGACTACAGACGTGTGACGGGATCGGATGGCATCAGAGGATTTGGAGTCTTCATATTTCGCTCTTTCCACCACTTTTAAATTTTCTGGCATCATTTCCATCTGGGACACCCCGCGGGGCAGTTTACTTGGTCCCATGATCAAGGACTTCACGTTGTGCTTGATGGTTGGTTGACCAGGAACTCCTTCATGTTTTATAGGTGTTCCCTTTAATTAATAGATGTAAATCATTTATGTATAAACAGATTAATAGAAACATCCATAGAAAAACCANATGGTAAGGAATATACCTGGGAAATGGAACCTTCAATAATTGTCCGTGAACTCTCTGGGGTTTTACGACTTTCCTGACTAATGAGGTCCTGCCTAGGGATTTCATGAATGGAGCGCCCCATCTCTTTGATTGTAGTGACACCATCATAAGGCTTGCCTTTAGTNATGGCTCCTTCAAACGACCTTATTGGAGGGCTTTCACGTTTTATTTGCTTGGCATATTTCAGCCCGTCATCAAAGTTTTCAGGGGTAGCTCTTGGTGTGCCTAGATGGGAAGGGATCACAGAATAAACTAATAAACACTATAAATCAAATAAATACAATTAAGAAGTCAACCTGGATTTGATGAATTCATAAAAGAGTAGATCAATGTGTTCTAGTTACCTTGCATGATCGATCCAGACATAACCTGCCTCTCTTTCAGTTCTGTGTGGGGGCTGCCTTTGGGCATAGTACGACATATTAATCCTAAGAAAATAAAACAATAAAAAGGCGTGACAATCATTTTCCAGGATTTTACACGCTAAAGATGTTCTAATGAATCAGACAATATCACAAAAACACTGTGTATAAATCAGACAATATCACAAAAACACTGTGTATAAAAGCTCATGTCTGCCCACAGCATTATTTGTAAATGTGGACAATTAAAAGCCCCTTTAAGATTCATGAAGATGCTTTATTTGTTTTATAAAAACAAGACAAAAAACACCCCCCAAAAACGACAAACAACAATACATACAACCTGTCCAAGTTCCTAAGAACTTTCTCACATTTATTTAAAATATGTTGTAACGNGGCAAAAGAAGAAAAATAATTCAGACTTGCGTACTATTGGACTTACGAGAAAATGGGCAAAATAATGTTGAATTGAGTTAACTTTCACTAGTTACAAATGGTATTGGAGTTGAGAGATATGGTTTCCTAGCACTAATATAATAACAGTGACAGTAACACAGGTCAGTATCTGTGTGCAAAATGCAACAATAAAGTATTCTCCCTGCATGCACACACTGACATTCATTTTACCTCCCCTGCAATTCAACATGGTTTTACACATTTGCTCATAAGTTTAATAGTATACATAGATACAAAGGTTGAAATTCTGAAAACGTCACTTGGAACATGCGGGGAAAAAACTCCCACGAAACGACTCCAGTAAGAATACACCACCACAAAACAGTGCAGTTATTTTAACAATGCTCAATGTTTGAACTACCTTCCATTGGTGCGGATACAGCAGATTCTCTCATAGACAGGTTCTGCTTTATATTTCCTTCCATGGCCTCATAGCTTCTCTTCAGCGNCATCTCTGGAGTGTTCCTCGGGCTCCGGGTACCATCCCGCAGATTTTTAATTGCAGCTGGAATAAGGTTGGTAATTAGGAGCAGATTGCATATAAGAGACTAGAAACATTAGGGAAAAACCAGGAAAGTCAGGAAAAAGATGGATCTATGTTTAATAATGGCAATCATAAATGTATCCACTTCCAGGTCTCAAATAAAAAAATATTAATGACCGAAAAATTAATTAATTCCAATTATTAGGTAATCAGCACTAATTAAAAAAATCATTATGACCAAATTGTTATATAATATTGAGGCATANATTAAGAAATGTGTTAACTACATTATGACAACAGCCGATTCAACACTATTAGGTTTAAGACTTGCATAACTGGCTGTGATAATATGCACATGATCGCACGAAATAATGATTTTATAGTTATATAGGAGATAAATAAATGCGTTTATTTTAACAATGCACTCACAATCATATGATACTATATGTCCACTCTTTCCCTCATAAATGACATGGCCTTTTGCGGAGGACTCTTCCCTGCATTTCTCTGGACTGCTGATATCCTCGGTAGCCAGTCTGGTGATGGTTGTCTTTAGCAAGACATCAGCAGCGATACCAGATTGAGACAGTGCTGGAGTACCCTATAATTACAACAGTATAAAAACCATCATAGAGCACCCTCACTAGTAACCAGAGAATAAGCATCAGTAAGCTCAAGATGGACACGTTTCATTCAAGTAGAATACACTATTGGCCCGAGTCAACCTTCATTACTGTACTAGACAGGAAAAGCGCACGGCCAGNTTTTTCCTGTCTTTGGCCCGGATTGAATTGAGCCCTAGGTAGCTTTCTGTTTAGCAATGTCAGACCACANATTCTTACAGCCATACATGGCAAACACCCATGGCCATGACTACCAAACACATGTACATGGTGTAAACACATGTTGGGTAGAGCAGCAAGAAAATGGTGCATGTACCCAGATACAATATCCAATGTCCCAATCCCCAAAACCATTCCATCTGGACANCACATTAGTAACGTACCTGAGTAATAGATCCTCGATGAGACGAAATTGTTTCCAATGGAACTTTGGTGGCAGGAGTGCCCCTAGTGATGCTCCCCTCTTGCAGTGTATTCATAGTACCTGTTACCAATATAACAACCACCGTTTAAACAGCCGGTTNCCAAATGTGACCCTTACTTGTAGGACATAAGTGGCTTTGTACAAATGACAAGTGCCCACATACATAGGCTCATACCTCGGACAACACCTTCATGCTGTGCCCGGACGAGGAGCCCCTCGGGCTGAGAACTCTGACCACGTGGCGAAAACTCTTCTTGTTTGATGTAGGCCAATGGACCTAAGTGATACCAAACAACACAAGTGATAACCTAAACACATGCGCTACACAAAAAGGCAAACAAATATGAAATCTGTTTAGCAAAAACTATATACAAGTCAGAAAAAATGACCTACCAGCTTTAGAAGACTCCTGTTGCCTAGGTAGTCCAAGAGAGATGGAACCCACAGAAGCCTTAACCTGTTCTTGGCTGTAGGGTTGTTGGCTGATAGATGTTAAATAAGTGCCAGGCGTTCCCTAAATATCAGGAGTAAAAAAAAAATTNGTGATACACAAGCTCCTACTGTAAGCTGTACAAATAGTGTCTAGCATTACCAGATGCATACAGTCACAAGGAAAAAAATCCTACACCGACACTGACTGAACGTATCTTTACTTTTTAAAGTATTGTCAATGTGACCCATATATATAAGTTNAAGTCTTAATAAATACTTAATGGCTCAGGTATTCCATCTTACCTGGGATATAGAGCCACCCATAATGAAGGATGGCTTGTCAGAGGAGGTTACGGAAGTTTTGGATGATGGGATCAGTGGAGGAGGTGGACGGGTAGGACGTGTCACCGGGAGACGGGAGCCTTCTGCTAAGGAAGTGATCACCTGATGGGGTGCAGGCTGCAGTACTAAAAAAAAAAACACACAGAGCATTTTACAAATACTGGAGAATTTACACAACTAAAAGGATTATTTCAGTAAAGATTGAAATAGCCACTAGAAAACTTAAGACAAAAATCCTGTCACTCCCGTCTCTCTTGTGGGAAAAAGGGAGGGATCAGTGTGGATCAGCGGCCAGTGCGACCGCCGGAATTAGCCAAAAACTGCACCCCATTCCCTTTAATTTATATATCTTTCCCTTGACCACCTAGCGTAATTTAAGTGGTTGGGGGAACAGGTGNTCATCTGGCGTGCACAAATTATGACCCACTTGCAAACCGATGTGTGGTATAGTGGGGACAAGGCCTAAAGTTCGATCCAGTCCATTAGGACCAATACTTATTTTCAATATTCAAGGAAAATGAACTTGAAATATTATTCATAAAAGGTGTGTTTTGGAACAAATTGGAATAAAAAGATTCCAGTAATAACCTCAAGAACCGGAACAATTGAAAATAACTCATTTTGGAAGAACATAGAGGTATGTTCTAAGTATATTGTAATATAGTGTACATGAATTCTGTATGAGGTCAAAGACAAAATTCACTGCTGTAGCCTGCACTCGAGCCCAGATAATTAGAGCAATCAATGTGTCTTAAGCCTATTCAACATTCATTAACTGGTTGAAGAGCTACTTCAACCAGTGAAAGAGGAAATTCATGGGAGACACCAGGGGATAAAATTTATGATTGATGAGATGTTAGAAGATTTAATTAAACCCCATGGGTAAATCTTACATAACACATAACAACGTATGCAGAACACAAATACCATAACATTAAATGGAGGGTAATGTCTTCCAGAGCACATGCGGCATAGACAGGAGTACCTGGAGGAACACAGTAGCGGACAGGGTGCAGCTCTGCTTGAGGAGAGGCTTTACTGACTTCACGGGGTGACACCCTGTACGGTGAAACGGACCGAGCAGCATTTTGCATTTGTGCTTCATGTTCCAGTGCACGCTTGACATCTGCAGCAGCATAAGGCATATACACAGATTTTCCTGACAAGACAATAAGAATCATTTGGTTTTTACTTGACAGTAGTAAACAAAGAGCCCCTGCAAAATAATCACAATCACTGTGCCTTAATACTTCAATCAACTGTTCCAACNTCCCTAACCCCCATTGCTTAGTATGTATGCTCAGTAACAAACTAAGATTTAATTGTCCAGAAGTGCACTGGCGGCTGTAGTTTGGTAGGGGATTCAGGGGCAGCACATGTAGACATGAGAACAACCATGATGCAATGTGAGGGGCGCAAACTTCAATTTTGTATACAGGGGAAATAAACTCTCTTTGNTTTTGGACATANAACATTTCACCTTTGAACTTTAATTCTGATTTCAAGGTATCAATGTCCCTTCCTTCATAGCGCAACATGGTTTCACCCACTTGCATCTATTTTGCCCTTAAACCAAAACTCTTATCAACCCCCTCAGTGTACAAATATTGCGTAGAGATGTATGGTGTAGAAAATGACATCAGAGCCACATGGTCCATCTAGTCTGCCCAGTTAGGAAATATATAAACTTTTTTTGTTCTTGATTTTGGTTGAAATTTAGTACACCCTTAAGCTGGGCATGCACTATGCAATAAATTGTCCCAATCGAACAGCTTTAGTCAAGAGTGGGTAAAACCATGTTAAATTGCAGGGGAGGAAAAATTAATTAGTTCCAATTTTACAGGTGAGAAATGATGTTTCCAGCACAAGTCNAATAACAGTGTAACAGTAACGCTGGTCATACACTATAAGATAAATTGTTCCAATCGAAAGATTTTTCAAGAGTGGGTAAAACCATGTAGAATTGCAGGGGAGGTAAATTTAATGAGTTGAAATCAGTATTACAGGTGAGAAATGATGTTTCCAGTAACGCTGGTCAGTATCTGTGTGCAACATGCAAATATAAAGTAATCTCCCTGCATGCAAACACTAACATCATTTTTGGAAACTCCACTTACCTTCCCATTCAATACTTGGACTCTTGGCTGGACTAGCTGAGCGCCTGCTCTCCATGCTGAGCTGTTCCTGTCTCTGTCTTTGCTCTTCTAGTAGGTTGTTTTCACGCAACGATCGCAGATGTTGCTGGTACAAAGTAAAATGACTGTTTGCAGAGACTGGTGTTCCAGCTGGTATATTACATGGGCTACAAGATACCTATTTAATAGTAATAATAATAATAATCAGGGGAAACAAACAAAACAGCATTTTAATGATGCTTTAAAAAAATATAAAATGTGACTTATTTGGGTTAAGTTTGCACAAATGAAACCCCCTTCCTTATAGAGACCAGCAGGTGACCCTGAAGACTCTAGGTTATGCAAGACTCATAGGGCCCGATTCAATGTGCAGCAAAGTCTATTACGGCACAGCACACGACAGTNTCTTGATAACACGGCTCTATGAGCCGCAATGTAAAAGAATCGTGAATTTTCTTCTTTGTGTAAGGGAGAAAATAATGTGCGAACCAACAATGAATCGGCCCATAGGGTCACCAAAACACAGCATTATTGCTATTATTAGGCACCACACAGTGTCCACATCGCGTACAATGGGGAATACAGAAATGTGTCCCCATATATCCACAAGGGACAATTTAGTCAGCTGCCACTGGTTTGTTTTCGGGGTGTGCGAGGAAACTTNAACACCCTGAGGAAACACACTAACTCCACACAGATGTGGTTTTGTCCAGGAATCAAACTTACAAACTGTAAGGCATCAGNGCTACCGCTAAGCTATCATGCTGGCATCATACAAGTCACTCACCATGGGTGGGATGACAGCAGCACGGTGGTGCAACTGCTGCAAATCCATTGCTCCTTGCTTCATGGATGGAGATATTAAAATAGTTCCAGTTGGGTTCAACAGTGAAGGCTTAGAATCCATGTTGTACACTCTACAACAATAAAAAAAAAACCCAAACCACCCTTTAAAATACTGCTCTGCATGCAAACGGCATAAAAGTCAGTTTCTAGGACACCTAGATTTAGAATTCGTTCTCACCTTGACCTGTCAGGCTCTCCATCTACTTCCTCGTCAGCGCTGCATGTGGCACTAGAGTCATTATCAGAGCGAGATTCGGGCCTTAGGTGGGTTTGGATCTGGCTGGNAACATACTGCATGTCTGCAGACTCTGTCTTTTCCTTACTTCTTTCCAGATCCCGGTCTTTGGTATCTTCCTCTATTTTCACTTGAGTACTGTCTGGTAGCTTTACTTCCGCCTCAACAGGTTCTGCCTTGGTGTTTACCTGGGCGCTGGGAGCAGGTTTGGGCTCAGTACTTTCACTCCTCTCCTCAATCTGCATGGCCTCCTCAGGTTCAGTGTTTATTTCCTCCTTTACCTGTAATTCTGGGAACTGGTTGTTGGGCGTCTTTACGCTCTGAGCAGCAGTGTAGGGGGGCGCAGTGGAAGCTGGTTTGCAAGCAGAGTCTTGCTCGGGAGAGGGTGCTGTAGTTAATGAAGCGGTAGTGGATCTGTTGTCTTGTGTTTCCTCGGTTGGTTTGGCCCCTTCTGCTGCTGAAGGGGATGGAGCACTTTCAGTGTCTGAACTGTTATCTGCACCTGTGGTAAAATGAAAACATTCATTAATATTCTGCATTTACACAGAAATAATATTCTATGCAAACAGCACTGGACATACAGAAGCTCACGGGAAGTGGAAGGGGTCTCTTTCAACATGACCTCATTCATAGGGTGGAACGTAACCCTAGCTAGTCATGTCTAGAGGGGCGAAAACACATTCAAAACAAAGCAAAAAACCCCAATTGTGACGGCAAACAAACAGACAGAGGAGCAAGAATATTTGCCATACTGACCCTTCATTCCTACCATAACAATAGTGCTAGTTATTATGTCCTTGGATTATTAGAAACTGGAATGGCTCTATTTTCTTCAAACAATTCATCTGTGAATGTAGTGGTTAGAGGACACTTTCTACAGAAGCGCTTTTATCAAGCACCTCCAATTACAGTTTCACTGTTACTGATGAATTCACTGTCACAAACAAATAAANGCATCTAGTTGTCTCATCATATGATTCCTACAACAATCATTAGTAGTTGTTTGAATACAATGAAATGTACATTTTCTTTAGCGTAATCAGGTAGCGATTACATTCCAAATGTGGGACTTTACTGCATACAATTGTGTTTTGTAAATGTAAAAAATTAAGGCCAATAAATAAATAAATGACCTTCACTGTCGTCAGGATTCTCCTCATCATTAGACCCTTCATTCTCTTCATCCTCCTGTGCAGACACGGTAGAAGCTACACTGTCACACTGGGAGACATCCCGCTCTTCACGAGGCCGACGGGGAGTCTACAACAATAAAAATAAAATACACAATACCATCAATTTCAAGGAAAANATTAAAAGCAAAACATTGCTTATCAATTATCTACAAAGGGAACAAAATNAACAATGGGCTGGATCATGTAGCATGGATTACAGGTCAGAATGAATATTTGGATTATGGTATCATCCCTGTACATACATGCCAATGATTATGCAGAACAGTCCGCCATTTGGTCAGCTTTATACACAATGTGGCTGATCCAAAGTTGCACTTACACATTTTTTTATAAGGGTAAACAAGTGCAGCATGGGNCTGAGCAAAGCAATCTACAAAGTTTAATGTTTAATTAATAAATTAGAGTTGAGCTCTGTAAAGTCAACTTCCAGCTCTAATTCTGTTTTCAAAGTTGGTTCCCCTGCAGTTCACATGTTTGGTTTTGCCCAGGTCTACACCTGCGCATGTTTTGCCCCCACATCCCAAACTCTGGATCGAGCGAACGTGCATGAGATTCTTGGATTAATATTCATCAGAGAGGGGATGAGATTAATACTCACTTTTTGCTTGTGTTGCTGCAGTANATTATCCAGGTTGTGTCTCCTTTTGTAATTAAAGTAGAAGTTTTTACACTGGGCTTCACTCTTTGTTCCTACCATCTTGGCAATAGCCCCCCAGTTACGACCGTGCTCCACCAAGCCTGACAAAACACAAATGTTGACAAATGAGAACCCTCCAAATGAAAAGAAAAAAAAACACAGAAGCAGCAAAATCATATCCAGTAACCGTAAATAACCCATTAACCCATTTTCTACCAAGATAATCTGGGACATCTCTAATGTATAACATTTCCTATTACAAGGATCAGTGAAGAAAGCAGCCTCAATCACAGGGCAAGTAATGTAGTTATATGTTGGAAGAAGGGAGGGATGATTTCAATACGCTAGGCTATATGGGGATTTGTAAGTTGGGTAAACAGTACACAACAGGATGAACAATATGACGGGTACTTCTCATGTAGTACACAATGAATCGAACCACTGAATACACCATTTATAGCATGATCCCTCCCCAACCTGCATGCCGACTAAATATATGCGATGTATGATTGTGAGCAGCAAGCAAACAGCGGCCATGCATATACACTTCACGACCTGCGCAGGCCGGCTCTTACCGCCTGATGAGGAGCATACACAGTGTGTCCAGCACTGCATCAATAAATTGTGTGTACAGTCCTACGTCCGAGTAGGATGGTCGTAAATCAGATGATTGGCCAATCTATTGTGTTGTGTTTTCCCAACATTAGAGTCTGGAAGTTACCAAGTACAAAGTGCTGAAATAACTTGGTGGTTCCACATGCCTAAACCTAGCCTCAAACACAGAGGTCTTACAAGTCAACACAACTGCGAGTCCTGCAAAACCCAAAGAAAAAACAAACAAAACAAACAAATAGCAGCTTTCCCTGGTCTGGATTATCCACCCTGTGTCTGTGCGGCTTGTAGACNTGATATTTGCAATCACTGTCTTGCCTTACACAATATCTTCATAAAGGTTCCAGTGACGTTTGGATGAAACTCGTGCAGTGAACGCTATAGATTGATGATGGTAAAAAAGGTTATTTCTTTATATTAACATTATGATAGATT